>JAQOTA010000021.1:0-138996 GCA_029532415.1 Marasmius tenuissimus | reverse complement strand
TGCCCTGAGCTGTCCCTGTCCCGCTCGAAAGGGTCGAAGGACCGTACCCCCTCCCAGCCCCTCCCTCCCGACCCCGCCGCTTGACGCGGGTCTCTGATCCTGACATGGGCGCAACGATCAGGCAAAACTTGGCGGGGAGGACCAGGTGCAAGAAATAGTGGAGCGCTGATAGTAACGCAAAGTGTTTCAAGTACGATGTCAAGCCCATCGTCGCCCGGCGTTCAGGGTGAACTCAGGCTTCCACTTCGATTGATGAATGACGGATCATGTCAAAGAAAAAAAGGTAAAATTACAACTCGTCTATATTGTGACGGTGTGAGGGAGATTCCGACTCCAACACACCAAGCCACGATAGGAAAGACTCCTTGCCCCGGGACCATATACTGCGGGACCCAGAACCATAACGTTCCTTGCAGAACTGAATAAGCGCTTCTATACGCTTTCGAGAGAGTCCAAATCCGTGTCGGTAACCTGCAGGCAATCATAAATAGGTAAGCGATCTGGCGGCCGGATAACAGCGCGAATGTGATGTAAATACTCGCCTTCTGAATCTCCGGTTGCGAATCTGCATCACCATCACTATCAGTGGCTAAGCGCCGGAAGATATCAACGGCTTGTAAACTTTCGCTGAATCGATGGAGAGTATTGAACAGCGCGACAATCTCCGACCGTTGGAGAGGGTTCGAGTTTGGTGAACGGCTGTGAACGGCCACGATCAGGAATCGGTTCATCAGAAAATAGAATGGAATGTGCCCAAGTACCTCAGAGAGGCCTCATCGAGCTCGAAGAGAACCTTCAGCGCTGTCGCAACTCCCTTCGTTTGAACCTTGCCCCATAGTCGACATTGGTCACAATCGATACAATCCATAATACGTGTAACATTGCGGAAGTGGGCCTTAAACTCTTCCTTCAAAGCCTACGCAGAACAAGGTATGAAACAAGTGCGATCAAGGTCATTGAAAAGGAACTCACCTGAGCACTGATACCACTAAACAACGTCCTCTCGTCGAATTTCCCTGCGTCCTGAGCAATCGACAGAAGACTGTCCAACTGAGCGGCTACAGCAGTGGTATCTTCTCCTTCGGCATAGTCGTACAAGTGTAGGTGAGGCCCAAGACGTGCAACCGCGCGCAAGAGAATGACCGTGTTGAAATAGATATATTCAATCGCTCCGGATACGACGCGACCCGCGAAACGTAGCACTGAAGATTTGGAGCCTAACATTTAACATTCACATGAGTTATAGCTAGATGTGTGTGTATGATGGAAAAGGATGGAAACGTACCCACTCTCCAGTCGTGTGGTCCAAGTAGTCGAGGCATATGTGAGTGGAGATGGAGGCATGCAGTCCCGAAACGACTTTGTAATAGACTCGCTCTTCTAGGCAAGTCTGAGCTTCGAGTTTCTGATCGGAGAGGGACTGAAGAGATGAAGGAGCAAAGCAGTTTTCTTGGTAGATCGCCCGCCATATGTTTCGTGCACCTTCTCCCGCGTATCCTGTGTATCTTTCTGGTATTTGGGACAGATCGAAGTATTCCCCCACTATTGACACAAAGGTGGGAGAGCATCAGGGTACAGTGCAGCCAGCTACGCACCTTTGGGGTCTTCAAGATAGCAAAAATCTGAATCACGGTAATAACACCCGACCAGCTTGTCATACTAGAAAGCAGAGGTGAGTTAGTCGAACATGGGGGAAGCTTCAAGATATCGCACATTCGTGATCTTGTCCACCTTACTCAGCGTCTTCATCTTCCACTTCTCTGGTATTTCACGCTGTTGACATTCCATTAGCAATCACCGTACGCGTCGTTCATATATGCTTGAAATTCACCTCATCGACACTGTTCAACGAGCATGTCGGTTCTGTACACGTCGCATCGTCTTCCCAGAACGGACATCCTCGATACATATCCATCTGAAGATACCTGAAGAACGGCGTCTTCACCAACTCCTTCAGATTCTCGTACAGGTCGTTCTTCACATTGTCCAGAGTTTCGTAGTCACACAGCGTTGCTTCTTGGACCTGTGGGCTATCATCCACATCATTGAGTAAAGTTCACTGCAAGCAAAGAACTGAAAACGCACCTGTAGATTCTGACATTGCTTCACGTCCACAACAGGTAGAGTGTTGATTGTATCCTCCTGGAATGCACCCTTCGACGACACCGGCTCTGATCCCTTCAGTCCGAACTTATTTGCGTTCCCGAGAAGTGAATCGGCGAGGCATGGCAACGCGAGAGCTAGCAGGGAGATTACTCTGTAATGACAGCCCATTGTGGTCGAGTAATGAGTTGAAATCAAGCTTGAAGAAGACACGTCATCCACTTCTTGTTGTCGGTCAGTAATTCCTTTGAGAATGTCGGATGACAGTTGGAAGAGGTTGTTGAAGGTATCGGTCTGGTCTGGGTAGACCTGCTAGACGCGGTCTGGATGATCATGGCCGTGTTCAGTGTGGGTGTAGGTGAAAGGTCCCGGCCCTTGTGGGCCCTGTCCCGTGCCCCGTAATTTAAATTTCCGTTGAAGCTTGGACTTATAACTTTTCTAGCTTCCTTGATACACGAAATACTGCATAATATACATTTGGATTTATGATGCTACATACTATTGAAAATATGAAAGTCTAATCGAATGATATTTTAAAGTCCATTGATGGTGCTTGAAGCCCAATTCCACAAAAAATTTAAAAAAAGATTCGAAGAAAAATCCGTCAAGGACTGACCCTCATCAAGTCAGACCTCAAACCGACCATATCCCAATCCCCTACACGCTGCAAGATTGCTGAATCACAGTCCACGCCGGATGACTGACGGAGGGGGAGACCACCCAGCATAGAGAGTGTTATATGGAATCCCGGGGGACCCGAAACAGTCGACCCATAAATTATCGAAGTTGGTACGATGGTAGGCTCTGGATATCCCATACCAAAGGAAACAGCAGCAGCGTTTTGAATGGGCCACTGCTCGCCTGGTAGACCGGGAGCAAGAGTGTAAGAATTATTCGGATACGTATGGCGACCGTACGGCGACATCTGTGGTGGAGGTCCCGAATGAGGACCGTACCCACCCGGGTAAGCCAGATGAGGCGCATGAGAGCTAGAACGGTATTGGGGAGGATAGTTCGGAGGGTATCCCGGGTGCATTGGTGGCGCAAATTGGGGATAGGGCATCCCTGGTCCCCAACCAGCTGCAGGGAAGGGACTCTTCTTCCGATTTGATTCAGAAATATCGCTGGACGCGTCGTCTGTCCAGAGCGAAGGCTCGCTACGTATCGTAGGAGGTCTCTCGAATCCCTTCGGTGGCATCGCAGACTCCCTGCCCCTATCCAGCATCTGTCGGGGCACTGAAGCAGCCCACCTCAAATCCGTCGATAGTCCCTCCCGGTGACGGGGAGAAGGCGAAGGAGGTCTGGAGTGATAATACCCTGTACCACCACTCGCCAAATTCCTATGATGATCGTATTGGTCCCGGCGACGATAATCGTCATAGTACTCCCTCTCCCTAGATGAAGACCTAGAACGAGAACGAGAGCGAGAGTCATAACTTCGGGTTGAACGGGATCTCCTACTCCGCCCATGGCGAGAGCTTCCCTCTCGCCTACTATCATGATGACTCTTGGCCCTCGTATCGCGATGATGACGAGTCGGCTCGACGGACTTTGAAATGTAATAGCGAACATCGCTATCCTTGTGACGGTACGCTCCACTATGCGGCGGAGCGGTAGGCGCTCTAGTGCGCAAGGACCCATATTGAACAACCATAGCATTAGGGTTGTCTACGATGATGGGTTCTTCTCGTCTTCCACGCTCTTTCCGACGTGATTTAGACTTGTTACTGCGTCTCGAGCTTCCGTTGGAAAAAGGGGACGAGAGTGTGGCGAGGAAACGTTGCATGATGATGATGGTGGAGCAGAGGAAAGATTGAGCGGCCGAGGCAAAGTTCGAGTACTTATAGCAAGCGAGTATGACGAGCTGTAAAGCGCTGTTATTGTTCCACAGCGACACAATGAGTCAATGACGAACGATGGATAATTACTTATAGAAGCAAGAGGGTGAGGACACTACGTCGTGGGAGGTGGTGAAAAAGGGACGGCTAGAGTGCTTTAACATACCATTTTGAGATCATCATGACGTGCGGTGCTCAGCAGATGCTGAGATCCCGGGATGTTGATTGAGCGGTCTACTCCGAGGTCATGGCGCAGTGGCACAAGTTATCAAAATAAGGTAGTACAGGATAGGTAAAATACGCCCAGACAGACCTAAACGATTATAATCGAATGCAAGCCACCAAAGAAACCCTCTCTCAGTATTCCGCGATCTTGATGGCTTTCCCTAAATATTCGCGCGTTAATCTCTTTGCATCAACATTTCACGACCATTCAACGTACCAATGTTAGACCGCCTTGAGTTACTCCGTTTCCTTTTATCCAGAAGCTCCACTTCTGCACTTCCATAAAATGAATATTCAGCTAAAATCGCACGCAAAGGACCCATTAGCACCGCCGATCACGACCGGACACGAAAAGAGGTGACTCACGTAACAAAAGGTCATCGTAATCCTCGTCCTCATCCTCACCCGTCGGCTTTCCATTGATAGGCCGACCCGTCTGCGAATCTCTCAGCACTCCCGTATGGTCCACAAACGGTGGCGGAGGCTCGTTCGCCGCACGGTGCAACTGTATGATCATCTTCTGGATATCAAGTAGATAGCCCTTAATCGTATCAAGGAATCTCCTAGTCTGCAAATGTTTCGACGAAGCACAGCTGGAACACCCCACACACACAGACACACAAGTCAGAACACCCGATAAGATCGATCTCAAACACGATGCACTCACACAGAGAGCCCCTCATCCTTGATAATATATCCAAGTCCATACCCATCAGGCGTAACAGGGGCAAACCCAAATAGCCGCAGTGCTGGATTACCGCAATTCGATGTCGAAAGAATGGACGTGTTCAACAGCTCCCATCCAGCATCGCTAAAGATACTCGGCACCACTCGCTGAGTTACAGCACCAGATCCCTTTGAAACATCCGAAACGTCGGATGAGGACTCGGTATCGCTGAGGTTGTCTCCGCTCGCGCTTGCTGCGTCCTGGTTATCGCCAGGGGCGTCGTTCATCCGTCGTTGGAGACAGTAGAGGGCGTAGAGGTGGCGGTCTTGGCCGAGACCTTGACTACATTCTTTGGTGAGCTTGACGTGTCTCTCGCAAGCTTTCCGAAGAGCGCCGACTTTGTCTGCTACGGAAGCATCGGAGTAAAACGTCTACAAAAAATATAGGTATAAGCGAGCGAAGAAATGTGACAGGGGGCTTTCTCATCCGACCTTGGTAAAGTGGACACTTTCCGGTTGGACCGATCTGATCGATTCTGTACGTCCATGCAAGAAACTCTTGGTCATAGCCGGTTCATACACGCATTCAATTCGTCCTAAAGAGGTGTCAGCATGATACGTCTTGCAATAGGATCATGGAGGCGGTACCGTAGAGCCCAAAGTACGCGGCCTGAAACGCCATCTGCACGAAAGCGTCTGGACTGAACCCATGACTCGTGATGAAATTCTTTCCGTATCCTCTGAACTCGAGTGCTTGGCAGTCATTTTGACATATCAGGTCGCTGATTCTAGTCTCTGCGAACCTTCGGGTTCGTCATCTATTAGCGACAGGTGATACGAACGGAAAGGGGGTACCCGCACCGGATATTAACGCGTAGCTCGGGCGACAGGTTCCAATCGAGTTTCTTAGGCGTGGTATCGAGATCCTCTTTAGGAGGCGGTTTCTTCTGTCCCTTGGGTGGCTTGTACGACTTGGCATACGGGGAAAGAGAGGCATGGAACAACGTCGGTGCGGATGGATTAATCGACCTGGCCAGTAGCATGAGACCCTCGGTAAAGATATCAGCTGCGAACCTACACGCCGCCAAGGCATCAATGAGCACTAAGCACACAATACCACCAGCATCAGAGAATCTCCCGCACCTCAATACAGTATGCCCATCGACACCAGTGTGCTCAAAGTTGATACCCGCTGCACCGTCGCTGCACACGATGATTTGCAGCTTATCGTACCATCGATTGACACATGTTCCGACTTGTATTCCATCTTCGAGGCCGTATGTCCCGCAAAGGAAATTAGAACAGAGTTGCGCCAAGTCGTCCTTCAGGTCGACGTGGTCGTCAAGACAGACGATGAAGAGGGCCTTGTCGACGAGTTCGAGACAGTTGGCGTTGTGTTTGTCTTGGGATATCGCTGTTCTGATCTTGGACCAAGTCTTGCGGTTCTCAGTACTGAGCACGCCCAACGCGTTGAGGGCTACTTCACGTCGAGTGATCGTATCGGCATCGTTGACAATGGCTTGCAGGTTCCGCACAATCTCTCGTTCGGTGAGTAAAGGCAGGTTACTCTCGTCAAGCACATCGAACCAATCTAAAAGTCAATTCAGCGATTGGCCAAAAGGGTGAGATTCTAACCCGCTCACAGAATTGACCCCGTCGGAGTACGACGATATGGTGGGAGTCAGCGACCTCCATTCTGCATCCTTTCTGCGGATAGTCAATAACATTTACCAAGTCAAGGGAAACCGAAAAGCTACCTTGGTTGGAATTCTGGCAGTACCGAACAATCGGGTATACTGGTCCATGTCGAGCGGAACGCCACGAATAGAGTCAGGCTTGAGGATGCCTGCACGGAGGTCATGGATGAAACCGAGCGAGGACACGATGAGCGATGCCGCCCTCGGGAGTTGTGAGCCTCTTTGCGGAGTCGGATCATCCCTGGTAGTTCCCCGTTCAGTGTTTAGAGATAAACACGAACAGCGAGTGAAAGTACGCACTCGAGGACAAAGTAGGGGTTCAGAGCGAGGACAACTGGGTCACTGTGCGAGAGGTACGATTCATACCAGAACTCTTCAATGTAGCTGGCGATAGTTAAATCGAAATAAGCGATTGATGGTGGCCAAAGAGCGGAACTGAACGCACCTAGGCCTGTCTTTGGCGTACTCGTTCAACTTCTGCTGGAGTATAGGTCCGTCCTTCTCCAGGAACTCCTTCACCGCGAACTTGGTCTTCTTGTGCTCGTTGTGGTCTTGAAGTGCTTCTAACGCCCTGAGATAACGATTGCATGTGTCCTCCAACGAAGGTATGGGTAGCTTTGGTAGCTTCTCTTGATGCGCGAAGGTGACTCCAGCTGGCGGGTTGCTTTCGAACATGGTGGTTGAGGGCGACCCGTAACCGATATCGAAACGGAGGGCGATATGAGGGAATGTGGGGATGTGGGGAAAAAGAAATGAATTTGTCCTTTGAGCGATCAACGTCACGGTGACAGAGCCCAGCCTAAACAAGCTTAGTCGTTTTTGGAATTGACTGGAGAAACGGGGAGATTGGGCGACCGAGGCGACCCTACTGGGTATGCAGCATCCTTGTATTATAGTCAATCAGCCAAAGGTTCAGGAACTCTCCAATGCAACTTCCATCAAGAAGAACCAATCCAGTCGAAGTGTCGAAAGAGAGCTACAATTCAGTACGAAAAACGCAAGGAAAACCATGTGCGATTGTACCTCGGCACGTCCGTGACAAAAACATCCCGAGCTCGGCTGACCATTGACGCAATGACAATCCAGTTGAAATAGCTTTTTTCCATCGCCCTTCCGTTTCCAATCCTTAGTGCAGCCCACGGAGCCCCTCATAGGTCCCAGAAGACCGCTTTAAACCCTCCGAAACCCACAAAAAAAAACACCAAAAAGTTGTAGCTCACCGTCAAATTTCCATGCGACCAGATATCGAGGCTTGTCATCCAAAATGATCGAGAAAGGTACATGTTGAAAGGGGAGGAAAGGTACCAGGCAGCGACTTCATAAGGAGGATGCACACTACGCAGGCGATGATGGTGGTTGAGGATCAAGTTGCGAACGCGGGTGTAATCGTAGCTCGCTTCAACAGTGCGAACTGGGCCCCGCCCTCAACTACGATCTAGAGTTTGATGTGGACACTTCGTAGAGAAGATCAGCGTGGAAACATTGGAAGTCAAAATTCTCGCGACATACACGGCCTGGATACAATTTAGAAGAGATACTTATCGGCGAAATCCAGCGGTTCGTGAGATTCAGCCTTCAAACTGCGGTTTTTCGCTCAATTCTTGTCCAAATAGCGTACGGCTGCCCGCTCGAACCATCCAATCCAGTCGATTCAGCAAGCGGATCGGATTGGGTGAAGTTTTACGCGTCAAGTTGTACCAGGAGTGTCTTCGGCATGCAGACCTCGAACGCGGTGCCGCTTGAAAGTGACTCTGAGAGCTGCGGCAAGCACGGGTGCCAGCCCCGTACTGTGTACTGTGAATAACTTTAGGTGAGCCCGTATTATCTTCTGAACGATGCTTGAGTTCAACAATCTACCGTTCAGAAATGATGAACCCAGTCGACCCCTGCGGACTCGCTTTCCTGTTCCGTTTATCAAGAGCGTTAGGCCTAGGACTCAGGGTATGTCGAATCCGAGGCTCCCAGTCTTTCTCTGACGTTCAAATTTTGAGCTTGGATCCTAATTGCCGTAGGTGTTCTCCTCGTACGGAACGTTTCGCCATTTCTACTTGAGGGCTTATGTTCATCCCAGGCCGTCAGATAGGGTACGTCTCAGGAGGTTCCGACGGAACTGCCATCCTCTCGGACTATCCTTTGACGGTCCTACCAACGTACGACGGCGTTAGGACTTAGTGTGGACGTCCAGATGTGTGGGCCGATGTCTTCTTATCCCCCGTTCCATCCGTCCTCTGACCTCCCTTCCGAGAGCTCCTCCGTTTCCGTTACCCGTGCGGCCCTCCTGTCGGGCGTCCTTGTCTACTCGATCTTCGTGCTAACTCCCTGAAGCAAAGGAGGGGCTCGTCGCGGTAGACCGAAGGATCCGCAGTCCCGACGCGATCTTGCTGTTCTCCTTATATGTTTTCGGAAAAACTGCTAAGCGATTGGGGTCCCTTGCACTATGTCCATATGGGACCGTATCGTATCTTCAATACAGAGTAAACGCTTTGTTATCATTTTGGCCCCCTCGGACGTTTTCTCAGTGCGAAGATGTGAGCTCGACCATGACAATCGACTGTCACCGGTACCCCTTATAAACATTGTATGATTCATGAGGAAGTAGACGCTTTCAGTGACACGAAAGTTACAGAAACGAATGCAGAAACTCGTCAGGGATCTGTGTGCCTCGCAATCGAAGGAGGTATAGAGCAGTAACCGTTTGCCTTTGCCAAAAACCGGCACGGTTCGTCGGGATTGATCCCTGTAGGTCCATGATCGCCAGCGCTGATGGCACTTAGTACACAAGTGGATCGATGTCGGGGTCCGCTGGCTACTCTAAAATCTACTTTGTTCGGTCTTTTCGTGTATTATGGGGTGCATCAGAGAGCTATCTGATATTGAAGTACCACCTTCTTGCAGGCTCTTTACCTCTCTACAGTCAACTTCCACTTTTACGTCTTCATTTAAGAATATTTAGGACGAATGTCGGAGGACATGCGATCAACTGACAAGTACGAATCGTGACAGAAAACCACAGAGCTCAGAGTCACCGCCAAGATATTGCGCCCGCAGAAAGTCATCCCCGATTCAAGTCCACTTCTCCCGCAGCTCACACATCATGATACAAAGCAACATGGTACATTTACCGCAACTATATGTACATGGATAGAGGCCTTTCAATACTTGTCACTGTCTCGTTGTCAAGACATGGATGCGTTCTGTTCGGGCTCAGAGAAACCAAGAGCTGGAAATTGATGTATCATGAAGGTCACGAACGTAACGACTACCAGGTCAACGCAATCCATAGCTGCTGGGAAGATCTCTAGGAACGGTCGACGGGATCTAGAGACGATACCGAGTTTTGCGCGACGATACCGGGCGAGGGGGGTATTCGAGGTATCATTAAGGAAGAGCTGGGGTGATGATGACGGTGAGGTACGAGTGAATGAGATGATTAGGTTTGTCGAGCTTACTTACCACAGGATACTTGATAAACACTTGCCATTTGTAGGGGCGCTCATCGGGACCTGTGAATGACCATGAACTAAGCAGACTCTTAGCTCTTTCTCTCTCTCGAACTTCGAGAAGTATATCGAACTCACCCCTGCTCGTTATCACTCACCAAGCCACCTGTCATGTTTTGAACAATCTCCAGTGTGAATTCTGGCTGTCTTTCCCCATAATGAAGACTCATCCTCACACTCCCATCATCTACAACCTGAGCCTGAGCCCGATGCTGTATCTTCCCCACTTCTAATTGTGTTCGTCCAGAGCTGTTGTTACTCCTCTCCAACCGAGTGACGGTCGTGGTCTTGACTGGTGCGGCGGTCAAGGGGGCATCGGTGCTAATAGTTCCTACAGCATAGGCTGGGATACCATCGGAGGAGATGAGGAGTGTTTTTGTGGGGTCGTTGTTGACGAGAGTGAGGTCCATGGATGGTAGAGCACAGGGCGTTAATGAGGCCGTAGACCCAGAAGACCCCGGTAGGATCTAGCATGAGCGGTTCCCACTTGGTGTTTCGAGAATTCATTCATCTTCCCAGGTAAAATTTACCACCAGGGCGACCACCATCAGACGTGAATAGGCCGGGAAATCGTAAAAGCGGGTGGCGGGATGGATGGCATGACAGAGAGGGAGAACCAAGATCGCGAGCTCGGCATATGAAATCTATTCGAGCTCGTCGTCCGCAACGATGAGCAGGAGTGTGACGTGTTACTGTCACACCGCGTCGACACTGGCGCTCATCGGTGTCCTCGGCAAACTGTCCCTTCCTCGACCACGCTTGTCATCGTCGTTGTCGACGTTGAGCCTATTCTTCATTATTTCAGGGACGTTGTTCTACGGCATTTACCTCCTAGCCGGGAGCCCCAACTTCAGTCCCTTCTTTTCTGATTTCTAGCCGATGAACCTCATGGTTTGTCGTGGTCATAAGACGGCGGACGTCATTACACCCCCATGATTCAGGTCTTAGCCCTTAGGAGAGCTAAGGGAGGGCTCTACGAGGGTATAAAAACTGTCACCGACATCTATCCGACCCATCGGGACCAACCATGCTCTCTCGCAGCTTGGCCGTCTCTGCACTACTCGTGCTTTCGAGCATCTCTGCACGCGCAGAGTATGTCGATCCCGCACTCCTCGACGCGTGCCCAGGCTACAATGCAGAGAATGTCTCGACCAACGACGATGGAAGGACTATCACGGCCGATTTGGTTCTTGCAGGCACTCCCTGTAACGTGTTCGGAGACGACATCGAGAGTCTGAGGCTTCAGGTCACCTATGAAACCGGTTCGTCGTTGAAGACTCTCCTCACGGTCGGCGTACTTATCATCACCCCACAGACAGTCGAATTCACGTCAAAATCACCGACTCGTCCGAAACACGTTACGAAGTCCCAGAGAGTGTCTTTCCTCGACCTCAATCATCGTCCAACTCCTCAATCGAAGATTCGAGAATCCAGTTCAGCTACGAGACGACACCTTTTGTGTTCAGCATTTCACGCGCTGGAACGAACGAAACCCTTTTCTCGACTTCTGCAAGTCACCCATTGATCTTCGAACCACAATACCTTCGAATTAAATCGACCGGTTCGCCTGCCAATGCAAACATATACGGCTTAGGGGAACATACCGAAACCTTCCGATTGCCCACGCACAACCTAACCAGAACACTTTGGAGTCGAGATTCATATGGTATTCCGACCGGTACCAACTTGTATGGGAATCATCCTATATACTTTGAGCATCGGACGACAGGAACGCACGGGGTCTTCCTATTGAACTCTAACGGGATGGATATCAAGCTTGACGATGCTGATGAGGGCGTAACCACGGTCGAATATAACATCATTGGAGGAATTTTGGACTTTTACTTCTTCGCCGGTGAGAACCCCATTGAGGTGTCTCAGCAGTACGCGGAGATTGTGGGTCTGCCTGCAGAGGTGCCGTACTGGTCTTTTGGATCACATCAGTGTCGATTTGGGTATACAGGTACGTTCCTATTCTTCGCTAGCTTACTTGATGCATTTTCTTGATACCATTTGCAGACTTTGTGGATGTGGCTGGCGTTATTACCAACTATTCGGCTGCTGGGATACCTCTGGAGACTATGTGGACTGACATAGGTCTTGCTTCATCGTACCCCTGACAGTCCACGAGCTGACTATCGATTTCTCCGCAGACTACATGGACAGACGTCGCATCTTCACCCTCGAACCGGATTATTTCCCACTGAACCGAATGCGAGAGATTGTCGACCATCTGCATGCGAACGGACAGAAATATAGTACGCCCACACTTCGGCGCTACTCTTGCAGGATCTGACACGGATTTTTCATAGTCGTCATGACGGACCCGGCAGTAGGCTACACTCTCGACGAATCCTATGGGGCACTCGACCGTGGTGAGGACATGGATGTCTTCCTCAAATGGCCGAATGGAAGCGTTGTTATTGGTGTTGTCTGGCCAGGGCCAGCGGTGTATCCGGGTAGGCTTTCGCCTCTGTCCGCTGGAGTCACAGTTTTACTTACTGCCATCCACAGACTGGTTCCACCCAAGCACACAGGAGTGAGTACTATCGCATGTGGAGGGTAGCGAGCAGCCGACTGACAAAGGATTTCAGATACTGGAACCGCGAGTTTGAAATCTTCTACAACGCATCTGAGGGTTTGGACATCGACGGTGTCTGGATCGATATGAACGAACCTGCCAGCGTGAGTAGAGTACCTTTCTGAATTCGCACTCGCTCACGATGGTGCGACTACATAGTTCTGCAACCTGCCCTGTACCGATCCTTTCGGGCAATCCAGAGATCGAGACTTCCCCCCAGCCAGAACCACTCCCCCGCCTGATCCCAACACCGCAATATTCGTGAACGCTACAAAGAGGTCGCTGAAGAAGAGGGCTCCCCAGACCATTCTGAACCCACCGTACGCGATTGGAAATGCCGCGCCCGGGGGTGATTTGAGTGCTATGACTGCTCCAGTGCGTTGCTCTCGTGTCTGTTGTGCGGACAAAGCCCTTATCATGACTCCTTGCATACAGGTCAACGCGACTCATTACAACAACCTCACGGAATACGATGTCCACAATCTGTATGGCACCATGATGTCGACGGCGACTCGCGACGCTATGCTCAACCGCCGGCCTGGGTTGCGTCCACTGACCATCACGAGGTCGACCTATGCTGGTGCTGGCCGTCATGTTGGTCAGTCCTTCTCATGTTCCAACTTGTATTCTTTGAGCTCATTCTGGCACTCTAGGGAAATGGCTCGGTGACAATCTGAGCACTTGGGAGCAATACCGTTTCAGTATCGCGGGCATGCTCGGATTTGCAAGTATCTACCAGGTACCTATGATCGGAAGTGACATCTGTGGCTTTGGGGCCAACACGACTGAGACGCTATGCGCTAGATGGGCGATGTTGGGCGGGTTCTACACCTTCATGAGGAATGTGAGTGTCCTTATTTCTGTTACCATACCTCTTCGTCGGTTCTGACAGATTCACTGGAATGATAGCACAACCAAGACACAAGTATCTCTCAAGAATTCTATCGCTGGCCACTCGTTACCCAAGCTGCGAAGAACGTACTCGACATGCGATACCGCCTCATGGACTACATCTACACTGCTTTCCACGTTGCATCTCTCGACGGAACCCCCGTCCTTCAACCCCTCTTCTATCGATTCCCGAACGACACCAGCACGTTCCCGATCGAACTACAGTTCTTGTACGGAGACTCCATCCTCGTGTCTCCCGTTACCGAAGAGAACTCGACGCAAGTTACGATTTATCTCCCGCCCGAAGGCACCTTTTACGATTTCCTCACGTTCGCTCCTGTGGAAGAGACTGGAAACGTCACGCTTACCGATGTCGACTATACCGAGATTCCTGTGCACATTCTCGGAGGGAGGATTGTACCGCTGCGAGTCGAGGGAGCGATGATCACGGATGAGTTGAGGGAGAAGGACTTTGAGATTGTTGTTGCGACGGATAAGGATGGTAAAGCAGTTGGAAAGCTCTACGTTGACGATGGTGTGTCGATTGAGCAGAGCGGAACGACATTCTTGGATATGAAGTATGAGGATGGGACGTTGACGGTGGACGGAGAGTTTGGATTCCCGTTGGAGGTGAATTTGAGGAGCGTTAGGATTTTGGGAGTCGAGCAGGCACCGTCGGATGTTGAGTTTGATGGAGAAGGTGGGGATGGGCAACCAGAGTTCGAATACGACGAGGAGACGAAGATGGTAAATGTGGACCTGGACGTGCCGTTTACCAACGGGTTCACTCTCAAGGTCGTTGATTGATGATGTTAGAAACTAAAATGACTTGTACGTAAGCAAAGTGTAACAAATCGCTCCCCAAAATGTTCCTTGAAAGGATCCACGGTGAAGCGGAAGTCAATTTCCAGCATCCGCCATACGGTTTGAGGGAGTCGTTTTGCCTCTTAGAATCTAGGCGTAATGTGTATTGGTGATCCATGATCATAGGAATTGCATACTTTGTGAGATTACTTTTGATGCCTCTGGTGCACCACTGACGCAACATGTAGCTCTAACTCACCGAGATCATGGCGAAGTTCCAAAACTTGACTAGCTTGACTTCCCGCACCCCACCACAACCCCCGAGTACAGATTCTAAAATAGTAAACTGTATAGTATTCCGTGAAGACTAGAAGCTGTACATTACATCGTCGCTCTCATGATGACTCCTTACCCTCGTCAAACGTCCAGCTCACACATTCTGTAGCCTATGACACCTTTCAGTCGATGTGGGGACAAGCGCCGTAAATATGTAACTCACCCAGCAATCATCTTCATCTGGAACTGGTTCCGGGACATCCCACGTTTCGTTGTTTAACACATTGTCAATAACGACCTTGATACCATGATTTGTAACATGACTGCTCCAACCAAGCCGACCAACTGTATCATAGCGGATGGTCTTCCCCAAATGACAACGGGATTCCATCGCATAACCAGCAGTGGCGCAGCCCGAGCTAATCCCATTACAAACTCCCATGGCAATTGGCTAGAATATGCATCAGGGTTTGAATTTCCGACACAACGAAAGGAATAACGAACGTCAGCGTTGTTGATTACATGGGTTACATGGTGAGTTGACGGAGGCGAGGGCAGATGAAGTCTTCGAGAGGCCATTTGTTCTCCTGGAGCTTGGAAAGCGACAACGGGAACTCCAAAGGTGACGCCAATGAGGGAAGCCAGCGAGCCACCTAAGGAATGGCCGACGAACCAGATGTTGGCTTTCGGGTACTTGTAAGTAATATTGCGGTATAAATTCTACCAGCGACCCAGAGGTCAGGAAAGTCCAAATGAGCAACATATAACACGTACAGTTCCAATTGGGTAGAATAGACTCTTCTCTTCTAAACTCTTCTCTACGCAATTCAAATTGCACTTGTATCCACCCTCGTAGCATCCACAAACAGTCGACCATGTCGGACCGACCCTAGCACAGCAGCACGAGAACAACAGGTTGTCGTTGATCTTGTCCTTCTTCGTGGTAGGTCCACCGTGAATCCAAGGTAACGAGGTTCCCTTGATAGAAACAACCACGGCCGATTCGTCGGTTGAGACAAAGACATGGCCACGAAATCCGTCTGCATCTGGTTCCCAACCGTACGGATACGACGAGTTCCAATCAGTTCCGAGGTCGTACCAATCCTTCTCTGTGGATTGAGTATACGCGTTCGCGGTCATCTTGGCAAGTAACTGGAGCACTTCGCGGTTACTGACGTCGGGCCCAACGACTTCCGTGGGTGTCCAGCTCAGAGATTCTGACTCTGAGTACTTCAAAGAGCGTAGCCGCGCATTTTCGAGTGCAGTAAATGACGGTGGTCGGTATGTTTCAATTGGAATGGTGTCAATGGAGAAGGTTTCCGCTATCAGGGACTGCGGTTCGTCGGAGAAGACAATTAGTGAACTGTTCGTCAAGGCATGAGTGTGTCGTAACTGAAAATGTAGTTGTGAGTTCTTCTGAGGTGCGTTCCAAAGGAGGGAAGAGAGAAAGAGGCTGAGAGAGGCCGGGAGGCTAACAATGGGGAACATGAAGGTTGCGGATGAAGGGAGGTGAGGAGCGGAACTATCGGTCCGGTGGCAGCGACAGGCTCAAAATCGCCGTTTCTGGCTGTTTCGGAATTTTCCGTCTGACTCGTAGACCCTGCGCCATTATGGCATGTTGACAGTCGTCGACTTGCCAGGGCAGAGCTCAGCTCTTCCGCTGATTCGAGCTCACCAGCTTCCACCCACGGGATGAAGAGTCGATGGCTCATTGACACTGTGAGCTGATCATGGCGAGCTCCGGGACGAGCTGACAAGGGAAGAATTGAGTAGCTCTAGTCTACCAAGGTTGTTGAGCTGCTATACGCGAGGCACGAGTGTGAGGCAGCTTGAGGTCTTCGGACGGACACGTGGTGCGGTGCCGAATCCTCTTCCCGTACCACCATCATGGCCGCCGTTCCCTCAAGCTCATGAACTCGTGCCATTTCGCTCATTTTTGTTTCCTCTTGTGTTCTTTCTTTCTTTCTTTTTATGGTTACTCTCTTTTCCCGAACCAGAGGCCCGTGACGAGTTTTCCATGCGGCGGAATGGATCGCTCATGAACCCAGGAACGACATATACCCAGCCAAAATTTTTCTAGCCGGTATAGCAACCACTTCTCCGACATCGTCAATGGCGTATCACCACGTCACCTTCTTCGCAGATTAGAGCTGGGTCAAGTTGGCGCTGGAGGATTCGGTATCTAGGTGCTGAAGGACAGTGAAGACAAAGGGTGAAGTTTCTCGACATCAAACTCTCTCACTAAAAGGCATCGAAGGCCGCAAGGGGAAGAATCGCATCACACGCTGCCTTACCAAAATACGAGATCATCGTACCAGGAACTTGCTAAGCAGGCAGAGCTCAATTTTGAGATGTTACAGTGAGTTGTTTCATTCCAATTTTCCTCGAAAATCCATGCTTATTATTGCTTGATATTTCACCAACCACGTCGTCTTCATTACTGCATATGATTGATGACCTCGTCTGTACCCGCACCTGCACCCGCACCTGCACCTACACCCGCACCCACACCTGCACCCGCACCCACACCTGCACCCGCACCCACACCTGCACCCGCACCCACACCTGCACCCGCACCCGCACCCACACCTGCACCCGTAGCTACGCCTACACCTGCAACTGTACTTGCACCCGTACTTGCTCCCACATCGGGCCTAAACGGAGAGTTTTTTAACGAGGCCGATCAACGATCCTACTCAATATTTGCAAGCCCTGCCGCTCGTTCGCTTTTGTGAGCTCGTCGCTCATACGTTCCGGGGGCCGCTTTCGCTCGTCATACGTCTCGACCCTCCCTTCTCCTCATGACAGACTCAGAGAATTCCTCAGTCTTTCCCACTGTCCGCCAGTGTACTTCGTCGTGCAATCCTACTCTTTCGGGGGGGGGCAGTTCCCCGGTGTTGACTAGACAATACGAAGTTGCCTGCTCCCATACTCATACCTACATTCACACCCGCCTCTGAATAGGCTCCCGCACTGCTACCTGCTCTTGCTGCCGTACCTACTCTCCTACATCAGCACCCGAATATAAACCCACCCTCTATTCGCAATCTCACACCCGTGAAATAATACACATGCGCATCACATCCAGCTCTAAAGCTGCTAAGGCAATACTCGTTGCTCATATAGAAGACGGCAGCTCAATTTAGCTCAGCACTCAGACTTAAGTCAGCGTAGCAACAGTACTCCCCACTCGGAACCCCCCCTCCCTCACAAAACTCACAGTGAGGAAACCACGCACATCAATCTTGCGTAGTCCTTCTGAAGGGCTCATGAAGCATTGCGCCGGGGCCGGGAGAGTTCTGTTCGTACAAAACTTGATGCATCCTCTTGCTCCTGTTGTACATAACATTGCATAACACCATTATTCATCCATGCATTCCGCCTCTCTCCGCATCTATGAGGAACATTCAGTCTCTCATAGACCTCTCAACAGGAGGCCAGAGTACAGTGAGAGAAGGTTGGAGACATAAGAGGGGTTTTGCTACACCTAGACCCACAACCAGGAGCCATTGTTCACATCAATGGTGATGCATCTGCGTGTCAATATGCTCGGACCATCATCTGCGTTCGAATAGTTTTGCCACTTAGCAGAAGGTGTTAAACCATTTGGTCTCGGGCCTTGGTCGGAGGTAATGGTAGGTTCCAAAGACGAAGACTTCAGCACACAGCTTGCGCCTCTCCACCCTATCCTTCCAATACCCACTTCTACCATTTCCATATATCATTGCTCCATCTGTGAGCTAGCACTAGAGTTCGAGTCTGAACCCAGGTGATACCCTCTCGAGGCCATGTCCTCTCGATACCTCTGATTCCTTGCTACATGTGCCCCAGCCACGTATGCGCGCGAATAGCAAAAACTCCATCCAACCATAACTGACATATTCGACTTTGATTAGACTCGAGCCAGATCGCCTCGTCAGAGTTTTGAAGACAGTCGTTCAAAAGCTGCTGCGTGGCGACTGGTACGGAATACCGGCACTTTGGTGACACCGTGCGTTGCTGCTGGGTTCGAGTCTTGACTTTGATTATGTTGTCGTGAATGACACTCCTATCCGCGGCAAGCAGAGCAGTTAGGACTAGACTTTGCAGCCTCAGGGCACCCAGGTCCTTCTGTTCACTTCAGGATGCACACAATGTTTCTCACGACGAGTCATCGACAATGCTGGCTAGCTTTCTCGACGATTTATAACTCCCTATTCATCTCGTCTCTCCTTCATCACTACTCATTTGGCCTTTATGGCCTCATCAAATCGCAACACCCCCGTCGCCTTTTCGCAGTGCCGATACAATTTTGGAGGCTGGAAATCACTGTTGTTTGGCCTATCATCCGAGACCTTTTCGGAAAAATGCAAACCGTTTGCGTAGCGACGGTGGTATTAACCGAAGCGAGTTGACAACTACGGTCTATCCAGACATTTGGTGAGTAGCTCGGTGAAGCCAATGCTACGAATATGGAACCACAAAGCGAGTATAGAACACAAGTGGGGTTACGCCACACGTCAAAGGCAATCTTCTATACGAGGAGAAGCGCTGCCATATACTGATACCGTCTGGGGAACCTCGAGAATTTGACAACTTCCTATTCCCGCGTTTCATCTACGCATTTTCTCCAATCAATTGCGGACTGGACTTTCTCATTCCTCAGCCACATGGGGATTTGACTCCCCGCCGACGACAAAGTCATTTACATCTGATGCAGGAACCCGACCCTTGGCCTTCAGAGACATAAAACCCATAGCGGTCTCAATTACTCGAAGATAATTGGGGGAAATGTTCGGAAGGCCTCCGGCAAATACAGGGTACTAGTGACCGGGTTGATTCATGTGGTCAACAGGCAGAGTATTCCCAGGGAGGTAGGTGGGATTTACGATCTAAACAAACTCCTACTCCGAGAGCGACCGCTGGCATATCCCAATTCTATCTAAATACAGGATCCTGAACCTCTTGTCGCCAACCAGAACAGCGGTCACAATATCCGGATTTCATGTGCCTAAAGCGAAAACCTCCCGAGACATTCTTGGAAACCCCGATAGGTCCGGAACATCAAAATTCATCGTGAAGTTGGTGCTCATCACGAACATGAATACTGTCCTGATGACCTACCCCTTTCGCAACCCAACCGAGGAATCCTGGCGCTCATATCATACCACATCACGACTATTGGTACTTTGTGGGGAAGGAATGAGCGTATGGAGAGGTCGAAAGCTTCGAACGAGGATCGAGCCGATCAACCTTGATGCTTGGTGAATTCTCTACCTACGCGCTTACCCAAGGGCCAAAAAAACCAGGTTAAACCAAGTATATTCATGGTGCAAAACCTGCACCCCATTCCTATTAGTGCCGCTGGCGAATCTTTCCAGAAGAACCAACCTCAAAGCTCAAGGGGTCCGGTACCACTTACCAACACAGCAAGCACACTGGCGTCTGGCCACAAATACAGCTCAAATTTGACTATCCTGGATCCCCTGCGCACTTTCACTCCAGTACTTATGGGGCGGTTTTCACGTTTTCCGCGATATATTACACGACTACGGGCCCGATGCCTGAGTAGTAGTGAACTCCAATGACATCCATCGGGTGACGGGATTACCAATCCGAACCAAGTCAGCTGAATTCTCATCATCATCATCATTTAAGGGAATATTCGGGGCTCAATAGGTTATCTTTTGTGGGCTCCAAGTGTGGCTGCGTGGCATATCATCCATGGGCCATTGCACCGCACGCATAACCTTTGGTGAACACTTTACAGTCACTACAGTCTGCAGGGAAGAGCCGACCCACGTTCGGGGTCGTGACGCCAACTTGTAGAAACTAAAGGCATTGACGATAGGGCCCATCACGGCTATGATGGGGGGGTTTGGGTATATAAAACCAGTCCAATCACTGCTGTGGTTGCAGAGTTGGACGCCGCCAGTGGAACCTGGCACGAGGACTCAAAGCCATCCATCATCCTCAATTTTCTAGCGATCATAGCGGGAGTCGAGACTTCTGGACGCTCCTTCCGGTTTGGGTTATCCAGGTCGATTGGATGCGTCGCTCCCTGAACTCCTACTGCACTGGGTATCTCAGTCGACCAAGTTCCCAACGCGTCGAAGTCTCGCGGGGGCCCAAAGGCCCTTCGGGCCTTTGCCCATACCTTGCGCTATACACGCTCCTCATAGCGCGCGGCATCTGAGACTGTCTTTGGTTTATCTGGCTTTCCATCAGAATAAACTTACTCTACTACGTAGCAACACAAGACAGTCCGAAGATAGTTCGAGTATATATTATATTGAGCTTCAGTGATTCCAAGCAGCCCCATCATATCGGACATAGAAGCTCGAAGTCTGTGCATCTCACGTACTACTGTGGGTAGTAAGCTCCCACTTCTGAAGCTTGAAGTACCAACTCCTCGGGCAGTCCCAGTAGAGAAAAGGCCACCAGTACATTCTTGTGAAAGCTCAAATCGAGATTTAATTCTAAGACATTCTTATTTCAATGTCAACTTGGTGAACCCCACCCTTCATGTAGGGAACTAAGACGATCTGTATTATTCGACGCTTTCATATATGTGCCCAAGTCAATTGGCCTCTATAATTCGTGCAGATTGATCGGAACGAAATAAATGGGAGTTTAGTGTCTTCACAATCTTGAAGGCGACCAATCATGTCTACTATTTATCACGCATTGCGCACACGGTCTGTTACAGTCTGTTACCCGTTGCTTGTACTGAGGTCTGTACCACCTCCCTCTGATTCTCCGCTACAATTGACAGCAATTCAACAGAAACTTAGACGACAAAGACGTGTAGGGAGTTAAGACGAACGTGTCAAATCAGAGAGACGGTAAGCGAAGTCAACATGGTTAGAGTGGCTGTTTTGTAGCAAATTATGTGTTCGCTCCACGGCCTAGGCTCATTGAGATTCATCATCAAATTGATGTAGAATGCACATCTCAACCCACAGCTCAGCCTATCTCAGCCCAGCACAGGGTCGAGCCGTGAGGGGTCCTCTCATTCTCTCAGATATCGTTGCGATGGGGACCCCGTTCAGTGGTTTTTCATTCAGGCTGTCCCAGGACTCAAATTCTCGAAAATTGAATGACGTTCAGTCTGAAGGGCCATCCCCAGTTGGTCTCCAGAGTCCGCAAGCTACGCACTTCGTTGCAGTTCCGATTCGGATACCAGAGCAGCAACGCAGCCCCACACCATTCCAGCGCTACCGTGAAAAGACCCTACATACATGCTTTGAAAACTCTCCTACATAATAATCTGCATTTCATTGATGGATTGGTGAGGCCAAGGCCGAGTCTCAGAATCACTCTATTGCGCAATTGTGATCCGTTTTTTCTATGATTCAAGTCCGTAAAGTGCAAAGCGTCCAGAATCTTTCGCAAGTCCGTACTAATTTCCTTACTATCCAAACTAAAGTACCTTGTAAATCGCGCTTCTCAAAGAGATTCCCCAGGGAATATTGTCCCATTATCGTGGGCTGCAACGTGCGACCTAATCACGTATCCCCGAGTCGGCCAGTATCTAAATGCCCGCTAACATCTGGAATGAGAACGTAACAGAGAACAAACGTCGCGTACTCGTCAAAGAAAGGTAAAACTTCTGAATCTCTTGCGCCAGGCGTGGTGCCATAGTCCCTCATCAAGTCACTAACGACGGACATCATCGACATAATTTGCACACCAGCGCGTCCCATCCGATTGTTCACATTGACGGCAATCCGTTCGGACGCTGCACTAGAAGCTTCCGCGTTGTGGAACACGGTGTAACCCTCTTCAACCAAGGAAAGCGCGAGGAGGGTAGCGCAAACGTCCGTGGTGATAGCCGCTAGAATGATCTGGTTCTTTCCTGTGGCCTTCACTGCTGCACGGAACTCGGGACTATCCCAGGCGTTGATTGGGCCTGACCGCTTGATGAGGGGCGCATTTGGATGCATCTCGAGAATTTCGTGGGGCAGGGGTCCGTTTGGACCTATCGAATGCAGTGTATGTGAATATGGACCACGGAAATGGGGAATATAGGCAGACTCACATCAGGAAAACTGTACATTCCTAATTTTGAAAAGAACCGACTAATTTTCTTGTAAGATAGGAAAACCCTTCGCCACAGTCGATGAAAGGGCAAATCTGGGTAATTACGACAATATGGGCAAAATCAACACCGGTTATGAGAAGTTTACGCTCAAATATTCAAAAGATACGACATTCTCAGGCTGTATTGAACGACATCTGAGTGTTCTTGAAGGGACTCAGGTAAAATGTAGCACAGGTCTTCAGCCCGAATTCTCGAGACCAATTAGGCGGCGGAACTCCCCCCGGGCCTCCACTTCGGATAGAGGTTAACACTGCTGTATTGTCTTCACAGGGAGAACAGAGAGAACTTAAGACCCATCCCTACGTAGCAGCAGCTTGACACGGTAGAGGCCCAAGTTTGGTTCAGGGCGCACGGAGAACTTGGCGGACCATTCCACAGCTGTGCACTTTACGTTGGGGACGATCAGGACGAGAGTGTGTTTGTTTTTGTTTGGCTATGGCTATGGATGATGACACTGTTCCCAGCGCATCCGAGTCGTTCTCGTGCCCATTCTCGAACCTCCAGCACTGACAACCATGGCCCACCTCTGACTTCGGCAGCGTCAGTGGCCCAGATATTGAAGACGGATATGAGGTACGGTATTTCGCCTTTCTAAGTCTAATTTGGTAACCTCATTTCATTTTGTCAGCCAATGCAAGAGGTGTCTGCCTGCAAGGCAAAACAGTTACAATACGAGGTGCACCTCAATATCCTATCTACAAGAAACATACTAACCATACTTTTTGGCTTCCTCAGGTCATTCAAAACTCGCTCCTTATTTCTCGGTCTGTGACCCAAAATATCTCATCCACAACACCCTCCCTTCCAGCAAGTAAGAATCCATAGCCATCATAAGCCGACATCAGATGGACTCTGCGGACCGACGTCATTGTCACTAAAGAAGGACGCCAAGAAGCTGGTGAACTCGCTCAAAATGGGACCTTGTATCCTCTCAACAACTCCACGTGAGCATATGCGTGCCCTCCATCACACTAATTGCTGACTATATCTTTCATTTCCGCTTCAGGGGTGGCCGGATCAGAGACAGTTGGATCACCCTGTCGTCCCAGCCTTAAAAACGAGGCTTTCTTCTCGCAAAATCTCCACAGTGACTTCATTGAACAATACGGTACATTCCCGTTCTCGGACAGCAAGAAGCCAGATGAGTTGGAAGTACCGAAGGGCATGGTTGCACTAACAGCTGCGACTGTGAGTACCGTACTGATTTATACTCGCGTTAGCTCTCCCTAATGTCCTACAGGTTTATGCTTGTCTTCAAGACCATGCCACAATCCGACGAAGATAAAGACAGCACTACGGCGGAACACCCATCAATGCTGCTTGGACCTACTGACGTACATTCTGAAAGCTTCAACGCGGGTGCCTCTCCTGCGCCAGAGTAGTTATACTAAGCTCACTAGTAATAGTCGCCCTATCATTTCCTCTCCATATTGTTGTTAATGTCGTCTCATGTATTTCTGTTTTAATCTCACCGCCTAATACATTCACTTTCATTGTAATTCTCCTGTGTGCACCCAGTAGATCAGGCGCAATATACAAGAAATTCAAGAAACCTAGGAAAACCTTACTTGAAATGAGAGATAAATACTCTAAACCAAGGAAAAATTCCCCCAATTTTCAAAACCCAGAAGGGGGGCCGTTGAATTTGCGAAATTTTGCTCGGACCCGAACTTGCTGAATTTTCCAAAATTTCGGGAAATTTTCCTCTAATTAGCGAATAATTCCCATGTACAGTTTTCCTGATGCACCTGCTTGACCACTTGTGGTTTAGATTGTAGGAAGATTGAATAACTTGCCGATTGCGGCGTGAGTAATCATGTTATTCCTAAATGCCTCTGGAGTGGCATCGCGAACGACGTTGAGCAGGCTGATTTGGTGGTCGACCACGACGAGCATGCTATCATTCTTGTTCAGGCGAACATTCTCGAACGTTGCGAAGGCGAAAGACCCAAAGGTGCTGAGAAAGAGAAGAGGCAAGATAGGGAAACGCATTGCAAGGGATCGCTATGGAGGATAGTCGAGGCGTATACCAGCTTTATAGAGAAGAAACCTATGATTCGGCCGGTGGCGTGAACTTGCTATTACTTAGTAGCGCACGGGGCGAATCAGACTAACTTTAGTGTGTTATGGTCCCAAATGTCCAGCGACGCCGATAGACGAGAACGGGTAGCAGTTCGCTCGCTCAACTGCGGGGAACCGTTAAAGACCAGCCCAGCTCTAGCCTCAAGCTTTGCAAAAGCGTGGTGATTATAGACCCTGATTTGTTGATTTTGCAGATCCCTGTTTCCTGAGAGGGAATCCCTAAACGCTGTTCTGTCTGGTGTGAAAAGCACCATCTCGCCTCGAAGATCCACTTGTCAATCGTGGTATTGTTTGCTGTTTGTGGGCCCAGGGTGAGGAACCATGCAAATTCTCGCTTCTCCAGTTATGAAGTGGTTAACCTGAACGTATTCACTGGGGGAGTAGACTGGTCGTCCTCCAGTCCATCAAAACACAAGTGGCAAAGTTCGAAAGTCCGAAATATTAGGCTTGCAGTGGTGGGCGGAGTCGGCAGATTAAATAAGGTTCAAGAGGGTTCAAGCACAAGTTAGGAACAAGTTTTCGAACCGGCGACTGTGAACGGACATCTCCGAGTTATATCCGAGACTCGGAGCCGCACGGTCCGGGACCCTGAACGGCCTGCCGTACCTTCAGCTTCAACCACCATGACTGTTCACTTCAAGTATCGTTCACCAGGCAGCATCGTCACGTCGTCTATTCGGGCTCCGTTGATATTTGAAAAGACTACACCTTTTCTCACTAGCCGAACGTCGCGGGAAAGGAGAAAATAAGAGAGGAGCTCGTGGCATTGCACAAGGGAACCAGTACACATGTTGGACCTACTCGAGGCTCTCATGACCCCCGATACGTGGTGGGAACATAGCGGGCTCAACTTGATCAGCGACTGTCAATATGACTCGGCGACTCTAGCGGTCGACTTCAAGGAGATATCATCACGACGGCGATCTGGTCGATATTCGAGAAGATGGCACTGGGCGGTTCTCGAAGGCATCTCGGAGGTTTTCACGTTTTATCCGAATCATTGAAGGCGGTTGATACTCGAGATCTGCTGGGAAACTCGTCTCCGGATAATGTCGTAGTCGTTCCTTGGTTGTTGCTTTGTCAGGACTCGGGACACCAAGACCTTCGCGTGTATGCTCAGGCAGTTGATTTCTCGAGCGTGCCACTAATCTGTCCTGCCCGGCACCGAATCCTCACCTTCAAATTCTAGAGACGCAGCACTTGCAATTATTGGCGGTGTCGTCGACTCGTGTTCAATCTGCATTCATTGCTCAAATGGCGGAATGACGATGTAAGTCCTGCCCAAGGCTCGGGCGTATTGGAGTTGCCGGCCCTGAGATAATTCCTTTCTTCAGCGCTCCATATTACTTATGACAATATGTTGCATGTGCCGTGCGGTAGCACCCCGCGTTGCGCAAGGGGGACCTACCACCGTCTGCACGCTGATTGGATCTGGAATAGCTTTGCCAGGGGTGAGCCACCATGAAATTCTTACTTACTTTGAGTAATACAATGACGGGGATTCACGAGATTTTCAGAACGTCTCCTTACCCTGGCAATAGCAACAAACATCCGTTGTAGCTGCTGAGCTGGCAAACCTCCAAAAACGAAACGGAAGCCGGCTCGTCGACTGGAACTCGCACATCGAGTCAGAAACTAGAACCAATATTCGTTCATTGCCGCATCCATAAGTGCCACGATATAGACTTTTACTCGTAGGAAACCCAAAAGATCTGTCGACGAAAGCACCCAGGACCATGGACTTCTCTGTACGGCATTTCTTTGAATTGCTTGTACGTTTTCGTGTTTCTGACCCTTGGTTGTCCAGTGCTCTACTCAGGTTACTACTTATTGATATCTGAATTTAATTGAAGAATATCACCCGGTATCGTAGGGCTCGGGAGTATCATTACTTCACAGCGCCTACCACGTCGGCTGGGAGGGTATATAGCAGGGCTGTACAGCCCATCCCTCGTCTTTTCCCCCGTCAGCATGATCAGTAAGCTCGACACGTCTCTAGGGTTCGTCATTGCCAGTCCAGCTTGAGCCAATTCACTAACTCTTACAACAGGGCCCTTTTGGCGGGAACATGGCTCAACTCGGTGCGCATTGGTCTTCGATTGTATCGAAAAATCACGACGTTGAAGGAAGTCTAGTATTGTTTCATGCTTGAATTGATAATGGTCCGTCCCCTATCCAACTCTCTCCCACTCTTGCTCATATTTCTATCAGTGTTATCGCTACTATACCCGATGTCGTAGCGATCCTGTATGGCTCAAGACCGTCGTTGGAGTTACGCTGGCCGTGGACACGATTGCAACCCTCAATCATTACGCTTGCGTCTATCTTGTGCGTACACAGGTCATCACTTCTCGATCCGTGAGAGACGGTGTTGACGCCCTTGTTGATCAGTATACTATCACACATTGGGGTAGGTTCGTCGATAAAGGGTCCCATAAGCCAACTCAATCAGCCCATCCTATCAGGCGACGAGGAGTATCTGACGCGCCAATATTGGGTGCGTAGTGACTATTTATCGAAGAGGTCCCATCTGACGGTTTTGTCAGCCGATTCCGGTGTACCTTTTTACTACTGGGTTCTCGGCATGGGTCGTCCAGCATTTCTTGATTTTTCGCTTCTGGATCTTGTACGTCCTCAACCTACTATGGCTCAGATTAGAAAGCTTATAACATATCTCAAGGTCCAAAAACAGGTTTATCACACCGCTGTTGGTCGCGGGAAGTATGTTTGCGGTGAGTTCGAGTCGCGTAGAGTGGTCTGGATCGTTGACAAGTGGATATTCGTGACGTCAAGTTCGGCGGTGCCATCGCGACGGCGATTATTATCATCCAAAATCCGACATACCAGGACAGAACCAAGCTAATAGTGTCGGCTTCGTGAGTCATCTGATTGTATTTTTGTTCCTCCCTTTACTCAAGGGCCACGCTAGAATTTGGCTCATCTCCAGTGCGGCATCGGACATTAGCATTGCGGTCATTCTCGTTTTCACGCTCCAACGGATGAAGACGAACATGAGGAGAACGAAAAAGTTGGTCCACTTCCTTGTCGGCGATCGTGGTTAAGCTGATGAAGAGCACAACAATCAGTCTGATTCGGCGTTTGACAACGCTGGCGATCCAGACGGGTGCCCCAGGCTCCATTATCGCGACAATAGGTCTCATCGTCTATTTCTTCGACAAGGAGAGCAATGGTATGTCCTTATCGCAGCCGTCAAGGCGTAGTACGTAGTGAATTCTGTGCTGCAGTATCCGTCGGGCTCGTGTTTTCTCTTGGTCGCATTTACGCTTTGACGCTGGTATGTCGGCGTTCTCCATCCTGCTGCCTCGCGCCATCCAGACTGAAGTCGCCCCTTTGTTTAGCTGCATAACCTAGTATCTCGAGCACATGTTCGGAAAGCTGGAACCCAAACTGTCCTGAGTCGTGGTACCACAATGCCAGATACAGCTCTCAACTTCGCTGGGATTGGAGACACCTTTCTTCGTGGCTTTGAGACGGACCCCGTCGATACCACAGTCTCTGGCATCCGTAATGTCCTTTTACTCATATAACCGACTTCAAAGCTCAACGCTAGCTCACAGATGTTCACCAAATGGTTCCGACCGACATTTCCAAGCACCGCACCTCGACACTTACTGCAAACGACCAAGAGGTGAACGCATCCACCATCATTCGCATCTATTATCGTTACTAACGTTCTCCCATCCGACAGCCTAACGACGTTAAATCCAAGTCCAGCATTGACCATGACGCTGATCCTGATAGAGACACTCAAGTACCTTCGGCTGTATGATAATGATACCTCTTTCGAAGCCAAAATACAACCCGTTCGTTCAACTCAAAGCATGGGCTCCTTCGGCGATTTTCAACTTTTTGTTCAAGGACCCAGGATCAGCTGACCTCGCTCATTTCTCCTTGCCGGACATTCCAAATCGAAACGAGACGCAGTTCTGCGGCGCCAACGCAACTTTGAACTTCAATTCAAAACTTCAATTCAAGCCATCATTTCCGAGGACGACGGTTGGGCTGAGCCGGAAGGTCGCCAACCAACTTCGACTTCTCTTAGTCATATGATGGCGCCCATCCATGACAATCTTGAGTATCAGCGCGAAGAAGCCGGAGACTCTTTGAGCGGAGAACGAGTGCCAGAGTCTACAGATTGTCTCCAGCTCCCTGGGTCATCATTCTTCGAACCGCTGAGGAATGGATGGGGACCGATTCTGCCTTGATACCTTGGCTCACTGATGGAGGCCTACCATGTAAGGTAATTTATAACCGTTTACCAAAATATCATCCTATAAATGACCGGCCCATACAGACACCGTGGGCGTTTGAACAGCCTATTTATGTGTTGAGTGGGCGTCGGGCGCTATTTTGTGAATGAGGGATGTTGCCGAAGTGAATCATCTCATCTGCTCGACGGCACTGGGGCGTGCCCATGTGTTCTTGGACTCGAGATTTCCAAGTGACGGAGAGATGGTGCTGATAGTCAGGATCTTGATACCAGTCCCAGCAGGAGGCTCATCTCCGTCGTGCTTCTTCTCGCCTGAGGTCTCGATCGCGGACTTGTACGTTTAATGAGTTTCATTAGCAC
The DNA here is from genome assembly GCA_029532415.1 of Marasmius tenuissimus. Taxonomy (NCBI): domain Eukaryota; kingdom Fungi; phylum Basidiomycota; class Agaricomycetes; order Agaricales; family Marasmiaceae; genus Marasmius; species Marasmius tenuissimus. Next base: position 109,659 of record JAQOTA010000021.1, on the reverse strand, counting down.
GCGAGGAGGCTTTCGCTCCGCGTGCACCGGTGGGATATATAACCCCTGCGCATGGGAATGCCTGAAATTCCTTCGACCTCCCAGAGGCATCATGATAAAAGGCCTGGAGAACTTCTTGGGGTACGACTCAGACTATATCTGGTCATGTCGCATCCTATTGTTTACTGATTCAAGCTTCCGGGTCATATCAGAGGTCTTATTGGAGGGACGTGGGCCAACTCCGTACGTGCTCACTTTTGTCAGGGGGATTCCACTGACTTAGCCCCGCCAGTACCTCTATATGATCGAGATTATTATGGCAAGCTAGTCTTTCCCTGCCCTACATCTCGTTCCTCACTTAGTCCCGTCAAATCTGGCAGGCCGTTAAATACTATTCGCGTTTTCAGGATGACCCTCCCTGGTTGAAATCCGTTGTCATTCTGACCCTTGTCGTGGACTCAATCTCGACCATAAACAATTATATCTGCACATACATGGTGCGTACATTCAAATTCAACTCAACCGTGATGAGCTTGAACTCGACCACCGTCTTGATCACAGTATACTGTTCTTCATTGGGGTACGTGGCATTTTCAGGTGCGCTATGTAGTCCTCACTTATCATTCACTTGCTCCAGGCGATCGTCAATACCTCCAGAATGAATACTGGGTGGGTAGTTGCTAGTCAACCGTCACCACCTGACCTTTTGACATATGATGAGCCGGCCGCTATTCCTAGCCATTCCAAGTCTATATTGTGACGACTGGCGTGTCTGCGCTGATTGTCCAGCAGTTCTTGACACATCGATTTTGGACATTGTGAGGACAACGTTTCGGCTGCACTACAAATTATTGATCGGCGCGTTCAAGAACAAAGAACTCGGTGATCACGCTCTACTTGTTTCTCGCGAGCCTCACTGCGGTACGTCCCCTTGGCCTGGTGGGCAATCCTTCAGCTCATTGTCAGAGCTCAGTTCGGCGGCGCCATCGCAACCGCAACGATCATGATTCGAGATTCAACCTTTGACTCAGAGAGAGAGGCTGTAAGGATACCTGTCACGTTAGGATACATACCCTGGTCGTTCTGTACGTGCATCTAATTTCTCCTTCAGGATCTGGCTTGTGGTCAGTGCTATCGCCGACGTGTCCATCGCGGGGGTTCTCATATACACCCTTCACAAGCACAAGTCCCCTTTTCGGCAGACCAAGAAGTTGCCCTCTTCACCGTCAACCTCTTCGTGCCCAACTGACACTTGAAGTTAGGTTGATTGAAAAGCTGACGACTCTGGCTATTCAGACGGGGGCTCCAGGCTCCATTGTCGCAACGATAGCTCTCTTCATTTACCTCAGTGATCCTGACGGAAATAGTGAGCGGAGTTCCTTCGTGGCGCTTTGTTCAACCCAACTAACTGCTGCCAGTCTCTACTGCTCTCGGCTTCATGCTGGGTCGCATTTACGCACTCACGATGGTTCGTCCTACTTATAAGTTGTTTCTTCACGCCTTGGCCTCTCCGAATCTCACACTGATACTTCAGCTTCATAACTTGAACTCGCGGACACGACTCCGGGGGCTTTCAAGGGAACCCGTCACAGTGCAATTGACCACAACCACAAGGGATGTGGCCACGGACAGTGGAGCCATAAGCGGGGCCGGAATTCGTAGGTTCATTTGGTCCAGCGACAGCTTCGCTACCCTCATGTTCTTTTTCTAGCCTTGGCCTTCCGACCAGCAGTGGATCCCGTCGACGATATAGAATTATTAGACCCTTCAGCAGAAGCAGCAGTCCCAAAGGTATTTTTCCCCCTCTCAACCGTCATGCTGGGTGTAGAATACTTACGTGGATTTTTTCAGGTCTCTAAAAACTCCCGATCGTCCCAGGGTTTCGAGGACCAGGGCGTCGCTACTGTCACCTGACTATGTAGATCTTGACGGTGCTAATACCCTCGAGGAGACTACTGTTGCCCAATATCTCTGAACCCGCGGCCCATAATTTAATCATGTATGCTGGCCCTTGGCTGCGTCTCCCACACAGCAAAGCGCAGATTTGGTTTTCCCAAATTCTGAGTTACGCAACGATGGGCAAATAAAACGCGTATCCTCCGCCCCGCAGTTCTCGCCACCGCAACTGATCGAATGAAGACTCCCCAGTTCATCATAAGCTTGTCCGACCCATTTTAGTAGACTGAACAACCGTTTCTATCGCCCAAGACCACGTTCCCCTTTCTTAGTAGCTTCCCTACATCATCCCGTTCTGACCGGGAGGTCGTCAACGACCGTCAGATTGAAGATGCGCGGAGGTTCCCTCTCCTAGCTTATCCCATAGACACCCAGACCCACATCAAGGTTGAACCTTCCACGGATGCCTGTGGCGGGCAAATGGCGTAGCGTGCCACTGACTTACTCATGATCGCGCGGGATAGTACGTACGGCACAATAATCATAGATTACTAGCGCGCCCACCAGAATTGAGTAAAAAATGACTTCTCAGTCATTATTCGTAGTCTTGTTATCGCGTTTTACTTAGATGAGCTTGGACTGATACGAAAACGGGGCCCGGACCGAAGGTTTAGGGCAAAGCCTTATATGTCCAAATTGGGAGAAAAGATTAGTAAGCGCTTCCGAGACGACCTTGAACTCTTGAATCAGAAGACAGAAAAAATACTTTTCAGTCACAAATCTCGAGGGACGGCTTGGATGGAAGCTTGCCACCGGCCAGACACTCACCAGCTTGGTCTACCTCAGTCATATGATGGCGCCCATCTGTGCGCGAAGAAGCCGTAGCTACTTACTGTAGTACTAGCTTGGCCGCAGCCTACTCCAAACGATTGGCACCAGCGGTTCAGAGCCATCCTCCAGCTCTCTGGGTCATCATTTCTCGAACCGCCGCAGAATGAACAGAGACGAATCTGTGTAGCGGCCCTTGTTCATGGAGACCTACGATATAGGTTGTTTCATACGCCCCAACTAATACCGGGAACCACGCTAAAAATGACCGTCCATACAGAAAACGCTTGGAAAACGCGTGTGTAACAGCCCATTTAATTGATGAACGGGCGCTGCTTCGTGGAAGATAGATGCTGTCGAGAGAAACTCAGCCTGTTTGAATGGAAGCCGGCCTGGTCGACAGTCCGTGTCAAAACGTTCATGTGTTCTCGCACGTAAGGTTTCCTTTCCTTGCCTCTGACGATGCGATGGTGTTGATAGTCAGGATCTTATGGACTCATATCTATTCTGATTCTGTCCTGCAGACCCTGCCGTAGCCCTTTGTGGCCAATCAGCGAAGTGAGCTACCTGTTCCATTCATCCAATGGGCGTAAGCGGCAATTAGCATTGCCCCTGTGCCCCGCGTGCACCGGCGGGATATATAGAAGCCTCCAGTATGAGGACGCCCAAGTCCTCGCCTTTGCTCTACCGCCATGATAAAAGGCTTAGAGAACACCTTGGGGTACGATCCCAGGTTATGCGTCTCATCACTCGCTGACTACCGTTTCGCGGCAGAGGTCTGATTGGAGGAACATGGGCCAACTCCGTACGTGCTTACTCTTCTCGGTTAGAGTTCCGCTAACTTTGCCCCGTCAGTACCTCTTTATGATTGAAATAATCATGGCAAGCCGAACTCCTTCTACTCCGCATCCCGTCATTCGCTTAGTCCCGCCATTGAACTCGGCAGGCCGTTCGATATTATACAAGTTTTCAAGAGGACCGACTCTGGTTAAAATTCGTTGTTACCTTGACCCTTCTCGTGGACACAACTTCCACCATCAACCATTACGCCTGCGCGTACATGGTATGTTACGTTTGAAGTTTATTCAAGCGAAACGAAGCTCAACGTGGATGACATTCATCACAGTACACAGTTCTTCACTGGGGTTAGCGGCCCTTTTTCTCATTAGCTGCAAACCAAGTTTCAATTGCCATTCACCCGTTCTAGGCGATCGCGAATTTCTTCAAAACCAATACTGGGTGGGTGACCGAACATCACCAAGTCGCCCCAGCATAGAATGACCCAGCCTCCATACTTAGCCGTTCCCTGTCTATCTTGTGACGACGGGAGCGTCCGCATTTATCGTTCAGCAGTTTTTGACTTATCGATATTGGACCTTGTGAGCCCATCGTTTCAGCCTTGTAACGAAACATTAATCTATCTATTCAAGAACAAAAAGTTGGATAGTCACGCCCTACTTGGTTCTCGCAAGTCTTACAGCGGTGTGTCTCCTACACTTGTTTGATTTTTGATCCATTTGGCTTATCGGGAGAATCGTAGTTCGGCGGAGCCATCGCAACGGCCGTGATTGTGGTCCAGCACTCAACATTCGAAGAGAGAGAGGCTGTCAGGATACCTGTAACGTTAGTATATGTCTCCATCACCTTGTTCACCCTTCGCGCATCTTGTTCAAAAATCTTCTACAGAATCTGGCTCATTGCCAGTGCTACCGCCGACGTCTCAATTGCAGGGATACTCATATACGCCCTCCACAAATACAAGTCCCCCTTTCGGAACACCAAAAGGTGACTTAGTTCATCATAGTTGACCTCTCCGTACTCCAGTTAACACTCGAAGTTAGTCTCATACGACAGTTGACGACTCTAGCTATTCAAACAGGCGCCCCGGGCTCCGTTGTCGCAACAATAGCTCTCATCGTTTACCTCAATGATCCTGACGGAAATAGTGAATTCCCCTTTATCTAGCCCCACTGAGCTGAGCTAATCCTTACCAGTTTCTGTTGGTATCGGTTTCACATTAGGCCGGATTTATGCTATCACAATGGTCTGTCCTACACTCCATTCCTGCTCGACTTGACCCCGCGATGGCTTACGATCCTTCAGCTCCACAATCTGAACTCGCGAGCCCGATTCAGGAGGCTTTCGACCCAAACTGTCGATGGCTTCACAGATCTCAACATGATGAACACTGGCGGCGCCACGCGCAATGGTGCCACAAGATCTGGGGCCAGATTCCGTGTGTCCATTCGCTTCAGTAATAGACTAATCACTCACATACACTCGGTTCAGCCGTCTTCCGTACATCTGTATTTCGCATTGACGATTTGCGCTCGTCAGTCACACCATCCCGGGTAGAAGCAACAGTCGCAGAGGTGCGCTTCTACCTCGACTAGACCCGTCGCCCGTGCCGTGCATGTTTACTAATGACCTCGATTTTCTAGCCCTCTAAGAGTTTCGAGTCTTCCGATGTTCAGCCTTGTCCCAAGGACAAAGAGCAAGGAGTGACTGGTGTCGTCTGATTTCGTGGGGTTCGGCGGTTCCAATACCCCCGTGAAGCCCGTTGTCAGCGCTACGACAGCTTTGAACCCATAACTTAGTACTGTATTATAATAATCGAGAAGTCCATCTGGTTAGTGGTCTCCGTCCAGCTCCGGCAATATGTATCAATCAACATCACCACTGAATTACAAACATAGGTTCGACCGAGTGGCCAGTCAGAGTACAACATTCAACGTTTCCTCGGTCTCAGGCCCCAATGATCTTGACTATTGATGCATCCGAGCTCGCGAGCGCTCACGGACCGGGTCACCGACAGGTGGACTGTTCGCTTTGCTGAGATACAGATACGACGAACATAGACATTTGTTCGAAAGGTTGCACCTGCGTGTACGTACCGTCTTTTGTTCTCCGGATTCCGAAATATGGAGATTTCGACTGTGTGACGGAGAATTCTGGAGTCTTAGGAACTAAGCATTACTGGGATAGTGTTCCGGGGCTACATACGATATACACAGGTATGCACCCACAGGCTGGAGCTTCGAAGATACTTATATGGCAACGCGGCACATTTTATCCGACCTGGAGCTTCAACTTCTGGAAAAGTTGAATGAGATTGAGGATTTGAAGTTGAACTGGGCTCGTTTCGACGGAGCTGGACTCACTGGATTTCAACGCGATTTCAATACGGGCCCAGGCACCTCTGCGAGTGATAGGCGTAGATAGGTCATTCTCGGTTCATGGCGGTCGGAGGTGAGATATCTATCAGAAATGGAGGGCCAGGCTGGATGAACAATTAGAACTTTGCCAACGAGTTTCGGGTTGTGCCGAGCCTGTGGGAGAAGTTATGACATAATTCAACTCCCAGAATGATAAGGATCTCTGCGACTTGTCAATGTCAGAAACTACCAACTTGTCTCAAGCCTTGGTTATTCCATATCAACGCAATCATGTTGTCAGACGTCCATAACTTGTAGCGAAAGGACATTGAACCTATCGCTTATAAACTTGTGCCACGTCTTGCGAATGGGGACTTTGCTCCTACCTTCCTCGGAATTTTAAACACTGCTTGTATGCCACTAGCTACTCCAGGCAACTCCATAAGTTATAGTCGCGGCGCTGTGACAAAGGGGCAACTCATTTCTGGTAAGTCCTTGCTCATAGTCCCGTTGAAGCGACTGATGGCATACCTTCTTCGTACCTGTCAAGAGTCAAGAACGGCCACCGTGAGCGGGACTGTGGGAACTCGCAAACAGTCTCCGAGACGGACTATGTAGCAGAAACTGGCAAGTAAGTTATTTTGCTAACATCTTGTCCACTCTTAGTCCCGAAAAATTGTCTTGAGCGTATTGCACAGCTAACCGATCTACATTCTTCACTGGCCAGATGATGACGAACTTGGGAAAACATAATGATCTTACAGGTGGGCAGTTATAGAACTGTGCCCTATAAAAGCCCTCCGGGAGATGAGAGCAGGAGCCAGTTTACCACTGCAACACATCGAGCAATGGCAATTTCACCTATTGTACGTATCTCGGCATGTCCTCTACTCACTACAGTGCACTGTGCAACGACTCATTCCATCTCCTCTTAGCCCCCGTCTACGAAGATACTCATCATCGGTGGCGGACCCGCTGGGTCTTACGCTGCATCGGTCCTGGCTCGAGGTAGTGTGATCACCTCCTCTGCTAGACTGTGTTCTCAAAGTGTCCGGATGTAGATGGTTTCGAAGTCGTGGTGCTCGAGCGAGAGTACTTTCCTCGCTATCACATTGGGGAGAGCATGCTTCCCTCTTTCAAGACTTTCCTTGCGTTCATCGGGGCTAAGGAAAAGGTCGAGAACCGAGGTTTTGTCGTCAAGGTGATCAGAACGGCTTAAGAGGCACCGTAGAACCCGGTCTGACAACTCAAACTTCTCTCTAGCCAGGAGCCGCTATCAAGCTGAATCAGTTCAAGCAAGAAGGATGTGAGTTATGTTATACTACAAGTTAGTGAGGAGTCCTTGGTTGACTAACGAACATCCAGACACCAACTTCGTGGCTTTTGACAAAGAGAATAGCGCCTGGAATGTCGTGAGTTCCTTTTGACAGCGTTCCACGGTCCTCTGTATAAATTTTGATTGATTGCCACTAAACCAACAGGTCCGTTCCGAACTAGACGAAATTCTCCTTCGGCATGCAGGGGAATGTGGCGCGCGAGTTTACGAAGGAGTGACCGTGAATGAGATCCAGTTCTCTTCCGCTGACCCCGACGTCCCCGTCGCGGCTTCCTGGACGACAAAAGCAGGGCAAAGCGGCACTACTAACTTTGAGTGGCTGATCGACGCCTCAGGCCGGAACGGGATCATGTCCACAAAGTACCTGAAGAACCGCAAGATGAACTCGTCGCTTCGAAATATCGCATTTTGGTCGTACTGGAAGAACCCTGGGATGTACTCCCCTGGAACGGACCGAGAGAACGCACCTTGGTTTGAGGCTCTGACAGGTACGTTTCACACCTTCGCCTTTGTATGCTCGTCCTCATCACTCCATTTGACAGACGAAACGGGCTGGGCATGGTTCATACCTCTCCACAACGGTGGGTAACTTGCTCTGGTTGCCACAAGACTAAAACTGATATTGACCACGACACCTCCAGGAACGGCGTCGGTAGGAGTAGTCCAGGATGAAAAGGCGAGTCGATCGAAGCGGGCGAACATGTCGGTCGGGCCCGAAGAGGATAAACCCGTGAAACATTATATGGAACAACTCAAGCTTGCCCCCGGTGTGCTACGCCTATTGGAGAAGTCGACCTGTACCGGCGTCGTGAAAAGTGCCGGGGACTACAGCTACGCGGCGGATCGGTACGCCGGCCCTCGTTTTCGCATCGCCGGGGATGCAGGTGGTAAGTCCATGTCCGTATCTCGCGAATTCAAAGTCGTATTTATAAATTTTTTTCTGGTAGCTTTTATTGACCCTCTCTTCTCATCGGGAATGCACCTGGCATTCACAAGCGGACTTTCGGCCGCTTGCTCTATCGCTGCTGCCATTCGCGGTCACTGCACAGACGAAGAAGCAGGGGCTTTCCACACCACCAAATTTGGGACATCGTACACACGGTATGTGCTGACATTCAGCATGTTTTTAGTTGATTTAGTTGAATGATCGTCCGAACACGCCAATTAGATTCTTGGTCGTCGTGTGGGCGGCGTACAGGCAGATAAAGTCTCAATCGGCCCCAATTCTATCCGAAGTAGAGGAGAACAACTTTGATAGAGCTTTCAACTTCCTTCGTCCGGGTGAGTTTGTGTCATTGATTCCGACGGAGAGCAGACCTTCCAACTGACATTCCCTTCCTTCAGTTATTCAAGGTGCTACGGAGGCAGAGCCCCACCTTACCGACGGGGAACTCGAGGAGGCCATTGAGTTCTGTAAACATGCCATCGCACCCACGGACCCTGAGATGCTTGCAGAAGTATCGAAGCGAATGGATCCGAAGCTCGTTATGTTGACTGCCCCAGTGATAAACCCGAAAACTGTGGAGGAGATTACAGGCGACGATGAAGAGGCCAAGCAGGTCCTTTGGAAACTCAACTCCGACAAGGCGTTGGGTATCATTTTCAGCGAGCAGAATAGCTTCCGCTCCGAAGTTGTAAACGGGTTCTGCGTGAATTTGGATAGGGGGTCCATTGGTCTATGCAAAGCTTAACTCTTTATGGTCTTCATAATATCTCTTTTACTTGTACATAGTATCGAATCGCTCTAAAATATACTGTAGTAATGTCTTTCCTCCGTTGAGGGTGTATTTAGCCACCCAATAGCCGCCTGTTGACTTCGGTGGTCCTCGGTCGCGTGAGACTCTTGTCTTCTTCCACCATCATTATGGCTCATACAAGAGTCTAATATCGCTTCTCCCCCCTGAAAATGCGAGTACTTCACTTCTACCCTCAGCGCCCATATTCCAAACTAGCTCAATCTCCGTGGATTTGATGCATACTCATCATCACCTGTTTCGATCTAGAAGAGGCCCGGCACACGAGTTCCGAACGTGAGTTGTGGTGTCCGAGCTCCTAGATGCTTCTGGCTACGAGAACGATCGAAAACCTTTTGGAATATGTGGTCAACCGAAGCCGGCGCCGTTGGGTCATCTCTTCCTTGTTGAGATATTTGGGAGTAATGTTCACGTTGTTATGTGCGTAGGGCGGGCTGGTGCGACATTTACATCGTAATACTTGCTTGAAGGGATCAAACTGATAGCTGATATCACTGCGGGAGGGCCGGGACAGATAGAAGTCCGAATTCGACATCGATTGATATGGTCTCAGCTTGAATGCGTATACCTTTGAACTCTAAAAGAACAGTCACCAACGCTTGGAGGGTCTTTTTTGTCATTCGTTGGGTGTCTATACAGTCGGTAATGCTCATTTGGGACGGTGAAATCTTCATGATTGGGGTTTTGAGAGACATTAACTGCCCCTTCCCCTTGTTTTTTCTATCTAGAAATGTATGTATACATTAGGTCAAGATATCTATCGACTCATATTGACCACCGAGGGGGGTAGTGGGCAAAGGATCTTCTTATCAGCTCGAAAATTTGTTATCAGCGCGGAACCAGCATTTGGGACGTGACATCATCACGCTGATAATCTATGTTTTGAATGCGTAGCAACACGGTAGCAACACCGGGTATTACCAAACCCCGTCACATTCGGTGACTTCCATCACCGCCTTTCGCGAGTTTCGCGCCCTCGTCTCGTCCGGCTTCAACATTACTTCTCACTATTCCCAGCTATGCCCCCGTTAGGTATCGGAAAATCTTCTTATTATCATGAAAAATAAGCCTACCAATACCGAGAGTCTCCCGATGACATCTCCTTTCATGATCACCATATCAATATTTCACTTGTGCCCAAAATCACCATCCTTTATTCTATATCTCAACGAATGAGGCCCCCCCACCTCTTTATGTTGGCTCAGTATATGCAGACATAAGTCAAGAATGATTCCAGAAAAAGTCCGACAAGAAAGAGTGGAGAATTGCACCGTCAAGCCAATTTGTCCCAAATGATGATCGTATCCCAAATGGGCATTACTGACTGTATGACCATGGCTCTCGATTTGACCCTCGCCAGTTTCACTGCTAGGGCGATGTACTTCATCGCGATCGCGACGGTGAAAGCTAACGACGAGGGCCCCAAGATCCTCTGCCCTTAGGCCTTAGTCGTCATTGGGTGAGTCATTCTAAACGATATGTATTCTGAAGTCTTGACTATGACGTCGGATTTCGATCAATAACCAAGCCAGCTGGTCGGGACTCAGGAACGTCTGCGAATGTCCGTACCATGCTTTGGAACGATCGCACATGAAATGTCCCTTCCCTCGGTATGTTCCCGGAAGGAGATTAGCTTTCCATTCTGCTCTTTGCTTCGCCGCTATCGGTATCCTCGCCTGTGGAATGTCGACTAACTATCGGGGATGGGGATAGAGGTATATTCACCACTTCAGCCATCATCTCGAGAGGCATGTATTCTATCCGCGTAAGTTGGTCGGCCATATCCAATTCCAAAGCTATGTAGAGATCAACGACTAATCAGTTTTGTGGTTACTTCACGGGGTAGATGACCCACAATCAAAGTTTCTGGGAGGCCCTGTTGGAGGGTTAGTAACCGATTGGTCTGTCCACTCTAAAACTCCTACCGTGATCCACGCCCTGATCTTGTACCAGGCTCGGAGTTCAATGGCGTTATGCATTGCTCATGCAGATCCCGCCGTTCCTTGTGTCTCTTCCGTTGACGTTGTACAATCATCGTACAATGTCGGTAAGAGCTTATTATCCTCTCATTCGGGGCAACGCTAATCCATCCCGTTGATTCCTAGCATACGGAAATAATACGACGAGATTCTCAAACGGATCGACTATAGCGGTAGCATCACTCTACCAGGTTTTGTCAGTCAATTTCCGACTCGGAGGGCCTAGAGTGACACTAAACTGCGGCAAGGTTGGATCTACCCTCGTAGTCTTGAACTTGTGATGCAACGAAGGGTGTTTGGTGAGTCATAATGCTAAAGCACTCGAGAGCTAATGTGGACCCATTGTCAGTGGGAGGATTTCGCCCTTCCGACCTCGCTTTGCCGCTCCGCCCTATCCTTTGTTCTGGCCTTCATCGTCGAGCGTTACGTTGGGGTGAAACTCATCCATCCCAGCTATCTGCTGGCAGAGAAGGACCCACTACTCGTTGGCGGTGGCAACGCTCTTGTGGCGGTGATCAAACTATCAGTGACCTACTTTTACCCGCTGCAGTGGTTTTGGACAGTCATGCTCACGAGTACGTCCACTGCTGGTGGGTACCTTCGTCAATTTATGCCGTTGCCCCGCATTGACATTGAGTTGCTCCCGCCCGCAGGTTCACGCCTCTTGCCCTTCACCTTCTGTGCTGGGTCCATATTTGCAGGGTCTGTTTCCTTGCCTGCCGCCTTTACAGCTTCCGATTGACAAAAATTATCAATCTGTAGATGTATGATAAAGAGACACAGCAGATACAAGATGATCAATCTGACATTCGGGATCCTTCTGCTCGTCGCGGCCGTCTTGTGAACTCAGTTGTGCGAAGGATTAGAATTAAGCACGTCAACGGCTGGGCGTCGTCCGTTTCTATACATCCAGGTCTTTCGCAGGATGTCTTCAGACCCTGTCGGCTTTGGGAATCCTGTCATCATACGAAAAACGTATATCGCTCTCGTCGCCAACCTACCAGGCTCATATAGATGGCAACAGGCACCGGTTTCACTCAACTGATTCGCGGCATCGGTAAGTCCGTATTTCGACGAACGTGCCTGGGCTGTAGATCGATTCGATCATTCGAACAAGACAGGTTGCTGAGCTCGCAATCTCATCTGGTGTTTTCCAAAGCCGACTCGATACGGAACTGAGGGCAAGAATCCGTGGTCTAGACTCGGAGAAGGTACTCTGGTGCACTGTCTTGCCCAGCGCTCATCACGAGTCATATGTTGAAACAAACAATGGAAGCCATTCGACGTTACGCCCGAGTGATTGCAACCTTTCCTCCCGACGTCCAACGTGTGGCGCGCGACTCATATGCTGCCAGTCAAAGACCATATTCATCTTCGCTGCTTGTGCTTCTTTCCTTACATACGTCCTCACCTCGCCTGTGAGTAGTAGAGCTCCCGACATCAATCTTCTATTACTGTTTTTTCGCGCTGGTCATCTGGTTTTAGATCCCGGACAGCATTCTTGAGGACAGGCCGTCTGCACCATCGCCTCCAAATTCAAAAGTTGACCAGTCAGATGGGCGAAGAACAGCCTTCGGTCATTGGGTTCGGTTCGCCGAGTACTCCGGTGGGGATGTCTGAAGAAGAGGACCTTGAAGACCAAGACAAAGCTCGAAGGAGAGGCATCTCGAACGTCTAAATAGGTTAAAAAGAATGCTGGCCGCATCAGAACTTGGAAGGTGGGCTGTGGGAACTGTCGCGGGGATTGCGAGCTAACATTGGGTATTCTTGTTCATTGCCGTCTATTTAGAGCTGCGCTTGTAACCCATGATGAATGCATAATCTATCACACCTCCCGTCCGGAACTGTTGGACTGTTGATCATGATGTAGAATGTATATCCTGAGTAGTTTCGATGTGTACCTTATTGATATCTAATCCTGGTGCTCGAGTGGTCGAACAGCTCAGAAGTTGATCATCTCGATGATACAGCCATCCTGTTCAGCAGATGGACGAACGGTAACGAGGCCAAAAGATCCCGGAGTGTCAATAATGGGACGGCGTGTACTGTATAAGAGGAACGACCTCATGCTCGCTTCTTCATTCTCCCTTCGCTCAACAACGTTCTTTACCACCAGTTGGTCTTCTTCGGCTGGTGAGTGGCAAATCTCGCACTTTCCACGGCCTGCCTGATACTAACAGCCTGCTGCGTTTGTCCAGGACCGTTTTCTCTATCATTCGCATCCAAGACATCCTCTCGTGCCATGCGCTTTCAGTTTACCACTCTCGCAGTTGCGATTGTATGTCTCCTTTCAAGTTCAGTCATAGGCGCACCGATAAGCCTGGAGTGAGTGTTGACAAATCAATCAGGGGGCTCAGTCTGACATCCCAACAGCAAAGGTCTGTCTCTTGCTGCGAGAGATAAGTGGGGTAGACCTGATCCCCCATCTGACGATGACCATGGCATGTTCCCCGGCGGAAAACATGGCCATTGAAGATTCACATGAGCAAGATCTCGCTACTTCGACACCAATGGGTTTAGCTAGCGGAAAAACGAAGTGTTGCATGTGACGTCCATCCGAGATCATTAAACAGAAAAAGCTTGAGACCCTCGAGCCGAGCCTCCAACGCGGCGGCTCTCCAAATCCATCCCTCCCTCCGTCGATTCGAAAGTTGAGATCCTCCTTCGCGGTCGCATGATGGGGCGTGCACGAGGAAGTGTCCCATATGGGAAAGCAGACCGTTCGTTGTCATTATCATCGTCTGAAACCGAGTCAACGTCGTCGGGCGTTGCCGTCCCAGAGGACGCAGGGGAAGTATTAGCTTCCGCGATCGGTGCCGCGAGTGATTGGGGAGCAGTTGTTGCTGCTGCTGCCACAGGCTGAACCGAGGGTGGCGCTGGATTAGAATTCGATCGCGGCCGTTTGTCCAAGTCTGCCTCAGGTATCTATGAGATGAAATAACATGAGTACGCCCATGTGCAGACAAGCCATGAGGAAAAGAATGCTCACCGGTAAGCGAACGAGGAACGCCAGGAGCGTAGAACAAGAAGCGAAGATGAACACATCCTTTAGACTCGCAGCATATGAATCGCGAGCATGACGTTGAATGTCTGGTGGTAAGGTCCCGACCAGTCTCGCATTCTGCCGGATACGTTGGATGATCTGAATGGAGACGAAGTTAGTTCGGATGGGTCAGGATCGTTGTTCGCTTGGTGACACATACCTCTTCTGCGTTGGGAACATTTATTCGCCGCCTCAGCTCATTATCGAGCCTGGATTGGAAGATGGCCGAAGCGATGGCCACACCTCCAACCTGACCTGGAAGCAAGATAAATCGAAACAGAATCAGAGATTACGGAAAGGAGCGTACCAATGCCTCTGAAAAGCTGGCCGAACCCGGTGGCAACGGCCATATGGGATTCTGAAAGGAATGTGAGTAATTGAATGGTTCATGAAGCAAGTTATCCTACCCGGTGTATGAGCCAGAAGAGTAACTGAAGACAGGATGAGATTATACAAACAAGGAGGACGCGAAGCAACGTACTGAGCATGGTCTGTAAGACGACCGCGTTACCGAAACCCAAAGGTATCTAAACCAAACCACACGGTCAGAAGGTGCGAGTAGGAACGATTGATAGAAACAACATACTATGCTCAACCACGACTGTACCCATCCGGAGTCTTCATGTATCTGTATTATCAACACGGAAGCGATGAAGGGCAGGATCCCAAATATCAGATTGATCATCTTATATTTGCCAGTCCGGTGCATCATCCAACCAGCAAATAATGAACCTAATGACATAGACACGCTATTCGGAAGGATGTGTAACCCTGAAAAACACGGAGAACCGGTGAGTTGAGATATCCAGAACATTGGAAGAGAATACATACCAGCAATGGATGCACTCGTGAGCATAACGGTTTGGAACCACATCGGATAAAAATATGTGATAGAAAAGTTGCAAATGGCGACCAAGAAATTAGACATCGCAACCAAGACAGGGATCTTCTGTTTCAACAAGAATGGTGCGAGAACTGGCTCTGGAGCGACGTGTAGCTCCACGATGACGAAGAGGACGGAGAAGACGAGACACAACACGAGCGGAACTATCACAGCTGGATGTTTCCACTGATGACCAAATGAGGAGAAGTATACATGCGGAAAGAAGGGCAAAGCTCACGGGGAGATCTGTATTGTATTTGGTACTGAGAAACACGAGGATAGAAGCGGTGGCGATCAAGAGCGTTAAGCTCCCGAAATAGTCGATACGCTTGAGCACCTCCCTTGGACTCTTGCCCTTGCCCTATTCGACCATCAGTGTCAGGGCGGAGCCACTGAAGGTGACTAGGAAGGGACAAACTTTGGTGGCATAGCGTAAATTCATTGTTATGAGGACTAGCGAAAGGAGATACAGTGGCATTTGCACGAGGAACGCCCACCGCCATCCCAACCTGAGAGGCTCAGGTAAGTGCGTGGAACAAACAGGCAAAGCGAACTCACCAATCAGTGATCAGCCCTCCGAGTGGTCCACCAAAGCCGAGTCCTAGCTGAATGATAAATAAGTTTTAGGTTGAGAGTTTGTCTGGTTGCTTCTGGACATGCGTACGCCATTGAAGACACTAGCTACTCCTTGCGCTAATCCTCTGGACTGGATGCTTTATACTTCAGAAAGGCGTGGAGGTTGTACAGGATGACTCACCCGAAGAGTGTACATGTCGCTCATTACGATGCTACTCGCAGGGTCAGTTTGGCTTGCATGCACCATACGGGTGCAATACTTACGTAGCGATGGTATTCACGCCTCCCCCTCCAATCCCAGCGATCTGTTCGTCAAAGATGAGCCCATGATACAGAACGGCACACGCGTCGTCACTCACGAATCGCGAGACAATCAACATCTCCATACTGGTTGACAGGCCACACGCTAGTGTTCCGAGCCCCGCAAACAAGACAGCGGTCTGTGCCGCACCTCTGCGGCCCATAACGTTCGATAGCCTGCCATATAAAGGCGTGAACGTAGCGGTCGCGAGAAGGAAGCTAACCAACGAAATAAGCTGAGACGATGCCATGTTCTTTACTGGGGGACTGACGCTGTTCCGAGCCAACTGGCTTGATGTGACTTTTGAAACTGGGAAGAAATGGATGGTAGCACTGTAATCGACGCGTTGAGCTTCATTATTGGTTCTTTGTCACGAATAAGACGCACTGGTTGGTACCAAAGTCACTATCCACCACTTCCGTTTAGTTGGAGTATGAGCAATAGAATGTTCAATCACGCACTGTTAACAGACTTGAATAGAGATTTCGTTACAATTCATAAAGGTCAGATAATTTCAAACTCGGAGAAGATCCAATTGCAGCATACCGACAGAAAGGTGGCCATCCAGACCCCTGCCAAGATCCCATACCTCGTAGTCGTTGATATCTCATGAGGTCCTAGAGGTTTGGGACCTCGACCTAATAAAGGAGCACGCTCGGAGCTCTCCATTCAGGTCAAGAGCAGGTTTAGAGGTGACACTGAATATCGTCAGAAGAGTCGTCTGCAGCTGCTGTGGAATGATGGTCGGAGACAAGTCACGCGAAAGATTTCGGCACGGTTCTTCCGAACTCCATGCATTCCAATTTCCCACGGTACTCGGCCCGTTATGTCCGCTCACCACTTGACCGTGAACCTCCGTGAACCTGAACGATTCAGTGCTTTTATCCTGACTAAATCTCGCACCGGAGAGTCGTGAATACTCCTTCTAGCTTCAGGGCCTAACCCTCGGACTCATCTCGACCTACTATCACCGTTAGCCAAGATTGGCTCATGAACTGCACCGCACTCAGTCTCAAGATCTCATAGATCGTCGCTCTGAGAGACCCCGATAGGTAGATTTTCCGAACAGTCATCAACCTAGTATAGGTGTCAGACCCGCCTATAACAGGTGTAATAGCAACCTAAATAGGATGGCTATCAACCTATGGTTTGACCACGGATGGTTGGTTAGAATCTATCCTAATTTCAGCAAAATCTACCTATCGGTATTCAAATTATTAGTGGCACATATCAGGTTGATTTTCCGAACCTATAGGATGACTTTCAGCCCGACACTCAGACTGGTATAGGGTGATATCCTGTCCTCATCAGGTTCCTTTTTATCCTATACCGCACGAGTTTCTAACCTATTCAGCGTTGATCCTCCATTCTGCAGATATGAATTGTGCGCACACGCTCCCAGGCCATTGGCATTGCAAAAGGATACAGAAAAATCATTATTGGGGGACTCGAAAAGACGACAGGAGCTAATTATACATCTATCAGTACCTTGTATTCCCTTCTCCTTCCTCTTCTCAGAGCCCCACCCCGCCCTCGATGTACTATCAGTTCAAGAGATTGCTGCCCGTCCCATTTCCAGTGTGACGGTGTGACCCTGTCGCACGCCCAAACCTAGATAACTGAGAAGTGCTGTGAGCAATTCGAGAATCCGCGAAACGTAAGGAAGAACGTACATTCGGATGAACCTGGACTCAAGATTGGCGGTGTCGATTCGTGGTCCGCAGTGTCCGTGAGATTTATGAGTCCAATCGACAATAAGTAGTGAGGCTGTGAAGGTTAAAGAAAAAATGGGCATATGAGGTTACGAATCTGCGTATAGAAAACCGCCGTTCAGTCTTAAATTGAATTTGTGAGGGAACAATGACACACCAGCTGCCATTTATTCCGTCAAGACCATAGGCCACATCCGCTCTCGCAAACCCTACAAACAACCCAAAAATCGTGACAGACCTACCAGCGTTGCCAGCAATGAATGATTGGTGACCGGGTGATTGGGTCAGTGTGATGGTCCTGAGAGCCGAGTGTGAAGCCACTCGGAACTTTCCGAAGAACTGTGCAGTTGTTCTCACACTGCTCTTTTTAATACACGCGGAGGACGGATTTGTTCTTCAAGCACAAGTTCGATCTGTGTTTTAATATTTGTATGTAGATCATGAAAATCAACTATCATGTAGTAAGTAGAACTGTTAGCAACTCGCCGCGCCAATCCATGAATGGTGCGGTGAAGCCACTTGAAATTTGGATCATCCTATCATGGTCCGACTATCAACCTAAGGTTCTGTCGAAACAAATGAGGAATTAACTAGCACAGAATAGGAAGATCTAGTTCATCCTAATCCAAGAGAAATCCTGGGAAATCTTCCTAGGATAGGTTGCGGGCGGATATTCCGCCTACATCAGGTAGAAAATCTACCTATCTGGGTTTCACAGTGGTCAAAAAGTCCAATGTCACGTTAAATACGTCCTAAAACATTACGGCTCTTCGGTTTCTCCTCCTTCTCCGCGTACGCTTTTTCTGTTGCATATATATCCACGTCGCAACGATTTCGTCCACAATGTGAACCGCCTGCGGATGGACTCTTAGAACTGCCGGGGAGTACTTGGAGAACAAGCCAGACGATCCGGGGTCAAATGAGGCAACGTAACTCCCGTCGGGGGATGTTAGCTATCCAAGCAATATCAAAAGTAAGTACTTTAGGTTGAGGTTGAACTTTGGGAGACTTTCGATAGACGTACAGTCATGATATCCCAATCGTTTTTCCACTTGTATGATTTTCCATCCGAGGCAGTAAAGACTTCGGAACTTCGGGTACGTACCCCAGGTAGGTTAGAGGATCGGAGAAATGGTTAATCATGCGAACAAGCCTTTAGGGAGACCACCCACGTTGAAATGAATCCCTCTCGATGAGGGGCGACGTTCTTTCCCCACACTCGGACGAGATTCTCTCCCCAGCTACTCTGCGAGTCTATTATCGACATATCAGCGGCGTTCCGTCCGGAAATCTTCTTTACGAAAGTGCTGTCTCTGGACAAGAATCCGATATTTGTTTCGACGTGGTAAATCGGCTGGCCGTCTGGAAGGGCAAACGTGGTATTCCAAGGGTCGGGGTCTGCGAGAATAAGGTCCATTTTTGACCTTCCGTTTAGCTGGTGAGTGTTATATAGCAATGGAGGCGCATAGCACTACATGATACTCCAAATTACAATTGAGGAGCATCGTAGTAAGTATGACAACATCTTTCAGTTCCATCGCTCCTTATGACGTTCTGGCTCGGACTGGGATGTTACCGGCGGTGCATACCGAAAGCTGTGACTTAAGGGTGGGTCTTGTTCAAATGTTGCCAGGTTGGCTCCGAATCCTCCCATTCCATGGCGCTCCAGACCCTTTTGGTGCTAAGTACATCAGGCTAAGTACATCGCCATCATTAAAAACTGTTAAGTACGTGCACTTTTTTGGATTTCTTTGACGGTCCAATAACCCGGAGCTTGGAATGTTGCAAGTGAAAATTATCAGGTTCTTGGAAATTGCCTTGTTCTCGACTCGCGTTCTGAATCACCAAGAGCTCGGGAGAAGCTACCATCATGCTACCCACGCTTGGTCAATTACTGGCCGCCAAACGCAAAGGAATAAATGTTCTCCCGGCGTTCTTGAGTGGAGGGCGAGATAGTCAACACCCCAACGTCATCAAATGACAAACCTTGAACTCGTACCACGCTCCGTGGCATGATACATGCCATCTATTTTATCTCGCCGTGTGTAAATCTCTCATGATGAAGGGAGGGTGCCAGCTCGAAGCTTGACAGACAAAACGCTGTTGCTCAGCGGCGCCGGGAAGAGCGAGGATCCGGCGCCAATTCGGCCCTGAGACTTAGCGTTTAACGCCCACGCCACTGAGCGCCTGGTGCCCTTCATTCCCCCATGTCATTCGGATCGTTGACCCCCAACCATCGACGCACATCGAGAGCGCCATGCGCAGGGCGCGCCGTCTCAAGAGGATCTTATTTACGTTTTCTTGTGTACCCCTCTCAGCCTCGGTCGCTACTCCGGACAAACTTCTTTTCAACGCGGTTCGGTGGGAGCTTCCATCGACCGCAAGACAGCGGATATTTTGGATGAAGGGATGGGCCTTTCATGGTAGATATTTATGAGTCTCTTGCCATTCACCCGCGCCAACTCATGGCCTCGATTATTTCTGGACTCAATTTTGTTCCGTCCTCGGACTCGCGTGCAATTGCTCATCGACGCCACGTCGATACCGGTCGAAGATGCAAGGGTCGAGCAGCGTTTTTTGCCCGCTCGCGACGCGGATACAGATCAAAACCAACCGGCCGTTGCACGAGGACATAAAGGGAAATTACCCGCAAGATGTTGAGCACATCTGCGGGTTGGCGTCCGTTGATTGAGTTCAAGGTATGTAGGTCGCTCGGGTACCTCCTGGTATAAAATAACTCGTTTAGGAATCATCATTCAGACGCATACAATTCTCTTCCTCTGTGACGTACTCAGCAAACGACCACTTGCCAAAGCCTTGTCTCAACCGACAGACGAGGGACCAACTCTTCAGTGGACGGGTCCTCTTTGGTAGACACGTGTTGGAAATACGAATAGGAATCAGGATCCATGACAGTCAGTAGCCTGTTCAATCAAAAGACAACGACTGATGACACCTTGTGGCTGAGAGATGAGAGCTTTTTCCCTGCAAGGTGATAGTCGAACCGCTGCCGCCCGGACATCATGCTGCAATTCTAAAGCCAAGCAACATTCATCCTCGACAGTCCCTGATATTTTCCAGGTGATGGCGTTCCCGAGAAGTATCAAGGGACTCTTGATGTCTCGTTGAAACGTGCCCCGGCGGTTCGAATAAGCGACGACTAATCTCGTCATTCCCCTTTTCCCTTTCCCCTTATTTCATGCTGGATCGCGATTGCTATGCATTACAATATAGAAGATACTAAAGATTGGTACACGAAGCTGGTGGTCTTGAACTCTACGGTGGCTGGGCTAAGGATTACTTATGCGGTTTACGCGCAAGCTAGGCGGGGTCACAATATCGGCTGGTCCTGTTTAGCCTGATTGCTCAACCGCGACCTTTGGAGTTGTCTGCTGCGGCTTGACAAGCAGGACAAAGACCGTCAATGTGGGGACCTAGCCATGCAGAGATTGACCGGTTTGATGTCATCATCGTGAAGGGTAATTACCACTCACTATATTGTTCTGGATATTGGTGGCTGTTTGACGACGTAGTGCGACGTAGAATTCAACAATTGGTGGAAATAAGGCGACATGGAATAAGTGAATGGATGGATCGTGAGCGTTGAGATGGAAGGGCACCCATCGAGACCGTACGTACTACTGCCAGCACGTCTTCGCACAATCAGGACAATTTCGGGGATGGTTGGGGCTAAACTTGCACCGAGAATTCTCGCAAGGGACCTGTTGTTGGTTGCCACCGTCAGTATAAGAAGGCGAACGGAAGGGGTGCTTCTTTGAGTCGAGGCGCTCACTTCTTGCACTGGCTGTCGGTTATTCAAGGCGGTCAAGAAGTACAATCGGCTTATAGCGCAACTTTAAGCTTACGAGGTTGACGGCGTGTCCACAGCCCGTGTAAACGTTCCGAACGCTGGTTGAAGTTCGGGGTGAGCTCGGGACCCAGCGATCAGCAAATGGACAACTCACTGGCGGCGGCGGCACATCGTAGAGAATGTTGTTGTAAGTTACGGTACTTCGAAGGGCAAAGAAGGAGTTGGGAGCTGGTGGATAGGTGAGAGACTGGATAGAGATGAAACTCGAGCCATCGCCAATATATACCGCTGAGGGATATGATAATAACTCGGGGACAGCTTTCAGTCGTCCTTTCGCACAGACGGAGAAGTCATTGATCAAGTGACTGTCGTATGCTAAGGGTAGTTCTGGAGGACGAAGAAATCCGGTACAGCCCTGAAGTCGAAAAAAAGATGCCGCTGGGTCTAGGTATCCCGGCGACACAAATGCAGGTAAGCCATTGGCAGTAAGATGTTTGGAACCTGCCATAAACTCGGACAAATCATCGAGATTTCTTCCCGAAATGAACTGTGCGGCCACTTCCCGACATTTTCGTATCACAGCATCAAGCAATAGTGATTCTGTGAGTATTTCGGTCCCTTTCCAAGTCAAATGGGTTGTTCAGTAGGAGTCAGGATGGAAGGCAAGAACAAGTAAACTCTTGTCAGAGGTGCACACGCTCGCCCATTGACACCCCAGCACCCATCGACAATCTGCAAGCCGGTTATGGGGTTGCAGAGGGACAGATTATGGGGAGAAAGCTCAGCTTGTTATGGCCAGATACTTACCAGTATGATGAGGGTCGACGAGAACTGCGGGTGATTACTTTTTGGGAAGTTGATGTAATAATTCCGAGCTTGTAACCTAAACTGAAAAGGGACCTATCATCAACCACATCAGAATTATCGTGCTTTCCAGCCTATTCATCTGACTCGTCAATCTTGAATTGAAATACGAGGAAGAATTGGGAGGCTACCTACGTGTATGTGAGAATGACGGAGGGACGTTTCTTAGTATCGAAAAGCCGGTTTGGAAAGGAAACACCGTTCACGGCAGTGGTTGAGCTAGCACGATAATGAGAAGTGAACATATCCACTTGTGTTCAACAAAGTGGTTACCCAAACCAAAGAACCGACCGTACACGGGACGATAATCGAACAAGAAATTATTCGTCGGCTACTGGTTTTCTCCACAAAATTGACGAGACGACCAACGGCTTACCCGATGCATGACTCACAAGCACAGACAAAGGCCCAGTCCAGGTGGAGTTCTCCCATCGGACGGGAAAGCTTTGATGGGGAAAGGTCTTGAATGGTGTCAAGCAATGAGATACTACCTGAAGGCGAAGCTTTCTTCGGTCAGGTGGCATACCTCCTTTCTGGGTAATATTCTTGAGCAGCTGGATTGTATATAGGCTGCTTCGACTTCCGAAGGCTGGCAAAGCACGGTGTTTCGGAGCTACGCGTAGGATAACGAACTGGTGTGCATCCTCACCGCTCTTCTACTGCTCGTAGTATCGGTTAGAGTTTGTACATTGTTCTTGTTCTTGGTGATCCTGGCGGAGAAGTGGGCGGGTTATGCCAATACGTACAGGGTGAAGTCCAGCGAGAGTCACATACCTCAGACTTCGGTCCTTGTTTGGCACGGTGATTACTGTCAACCTTTATGTAGAGCCAGGTGGAGCGTTCCACGTGCCGAGCAGCAATAAGAAAAACCATGTAGTTCAACACGGCTTTGGTGACCTGACAAATTTGAGGTTGGATTCGAAGCCGACATTTTGCTCCGAGGTGGTTTCCGTTGTCCGATATGCCTCTCGGGTTGCGCGGGTGAACTGATTATTAGATCGGTTCCTGAGCCGTTAAAGCAATCACTGGCTAGCGCCAAGAGACCGATATTGAGCATCTTCAGAGCTAGGTCGAATGGTACTTACATGTAATGTAGCGAGATACGCGACGACGCGTGGTCTACTTGTTTGGTGTTGTGGGTGTTGATGGAAAACCGGGCCGAGCCTAGCCGCCCAGGGTTGTATTGATACCATCACGGCGCCCAATGGCCCATCATCCTTCGCGAGGCAGTACCAGTAGACGAGCTGCAGGTTCGATTCGTCCACAGGGCCACCTCGTTGCTATGGCTAGTATTTGATGATTGGAGCCGTCGTATGCATGCCACGATTGGCGAAAAGTTCCCACAAAACCTTCAAGACTATCGACGAGTGGAGTGGAGTCCTCGAACAAAAAAGGTCCAGCTTTGTCTTGCTATATGTTCTTGATCTTACTACCAAGCTCCCAAGCTCCAACTGATTACAACGAATCGATATCCGGATAGATGACGAGATCAAGATGGGAAAACCCCAGGATAGCCACAGACGGGACGACCTGTTCGGCTATAAAACTCGTCCACATACACGCTCCCGTGGAAAATAGACGCGCTGAAGAAATGACCGTGGTCTGTGGCTCGCCCCGTTTGGAACTCTGAGCAAAATGCCTTGTATTTCGAGCAATTTGTAAGGCACTTACGACGCTTTCCGCGTTTCTCACGCACAGCTTCGATTGACACACCCAAAGGGCTAATTAAGCCGCATTCGCTACAACCAACATTCCCAACTCCCCGAGATCTCTCAACGAGGCCTCAGGCGCTGCCCCTCCATCTACGGAGTATGATTTATTCCGGTGAACTTCTAATGCATCTCTCAAGCGGCACCATCTATTATCGCGCTGGCTGTTTGCGAGATCACTCTCGATGACTCAGATTTGTACGTTCTGTAATACACTTTGTCGGGTGAGTCTCCATTTTGTACAAGTGCAGTGCTTGGTCATCTCAAGCTCCCTCGCCCAGGAAGTGCCTATGGTTCTATAACGCGGCCCTTCTCTCGAAATGAGAATTGACCGGGAGTCGATCGGATGGGAAAGTTGCACCAACATATCAATCAGCTGTATTGGCAGATGAGAATGCATTGAGTCTCGAGTGCGTTAGTCATAAAGGTCGTTGATGCAATATTGACCTAACTCATTGCGTCCTCGTACCCGGTCGTTTGCTCAACCTACCTACGGCTGGCATCATTCAGGTCTATCGCGAGGCAGCTGAGGCTAGCTTTGACGGTAATGTCCTATCAAGTACTGAAAATCTGAGGATCCTGTGACTCCCATCAGGACGTCATCCGTTGCCCGGCGGCACTTTTATGTGGATGGTTCTCCAATCCTTCCCAGTACAGTGTCAGATGATGTTTCACGAGTCTGTCCAGATTGCCAATTCCCAGGGTTCTCAGGCGAGACGGCAATGGTTTTGCCGGCGTATTAAATATTAAATGACCAGTTCTTGCGGCCCCCACTCACACAGCACCTTCTTTACCCATTCCTGACACAGGCGTTCTACGATGACCACCAAGCGATTGTCCAAGATACTTACATGGATGAACCCATCAAGCCCGTCGAAGGACCGGGGTGCACATAGCCCCGATAAGACTCCCCGCAAAACGTGGAACAACCTTCCCACATTCAATGAACTCCCCAAGTTCAAGGAGTTTGATGGTTGTGCATGGGAAGTGTGGGGGAAAGACGATCAGCTTGGTACAATCAACCTGCTGACAGAGGACGTGGTGAAAAGGGCCGCATCAGAGGAAATAGCGTACGTGATCCTGGTAGATATCTTCGGGTTTCACTGACTCTCGCCGGGCGTCCTGACTATAGGCTGGGAACGACAGTCTCTTTGAATTGGTGAGTGGCTATATCATGTCTTCAGAACGTCCGGTGTTGACAGGAGCAACCAATGCACCGCCAGGCCGGTACAGTTCCCCCATAAGGCACGACATCCTTCGCTTTCAACAAACAATCTCACTAACATTGTTCTTCTGATAGCCCCTATTTGGACGAAAATCGCCAGAGGTGATCATGAAGCCCAAGGCGGGACGCCCTGGGCGAGATGATGAAATCAACATCGTACGTGAACTCGATCCGCTACAAGCTGATATTGGTCAACGTCAAGTGCCCTCAGAATACACAATCAGGTTCCCAATGGGACGGTCTAAGGCATTTCGGGCTGATGGAACACGGCGTCTTTTATAACAAGTGAGTTCACCGATCACTTAACAGGCTTAACGGCAGGGTCCTTCGACTAAGGTTCAATCTAGTATTCACATGGATACGATGGTCGGCGGTGTTGTTCCGCTCGCTGATCCAAAGAATATCGATTCGGCACTCGCGCGAATTGGGATACAGAGTGAGTCGTAAGACCATCACTTCGGCGAAGTCTCTGGGCACTCATCACTGTCTTTCCGTTTCGGTACTCTTTCCCCGACCTTCCTTCCTCCCCCGCCGGCCGTTGCCGACTATCGCATGCTCTCTTACTGTAGACTGGGCGGACCATGGTATATGTGGACGAGGAGTCCTAATCGATCTCGTGCGCTACTATACCGCAAGCGCTCCTGGTACACAAGAGCGAGAGCTCCCCTATGATCCTTGGACGACGCATGGATTTACCGTTAAGGAAATCGAGGCCGTTGCTGCACAGCAGGGCGTAAAATTCCGACAAGGAGACATATTGTTACTCCGAGCTGGATTCATCAGGAAGTATCAAGATGCTACGCAAGAGGAACGAGATGAACTGGTGGGGAGACCGGAGACATTGTGAGTATTCTCACTTCGCATAAATTTCCCTTTTTGTTGCCGTGTTTATGGCCCCAAAGTCGGTCAGTCGAGGTTGGGGTCACGATTATTCACCGAAATCACACATGTTCATCATGATTTGGTTGTTCTTCGCTTATTTCTTTGCCACAACTGGTAGTACAGAATACTGACAATCATGCATCTCCTCACTTTTTGATCCAACAAACTCGGAATGCTACCATCAATCCCTGAACGTTGAACGTTGACCCGTTTGTACCGTCTTCACCCAGTGCCGGAATTGAGCAGTCGCGTGAGATGAAGGAGTTTCTGTGGTGAGGACACGTTACATTTGACATTGACCGAGGTTGTCCGTCGCTGACACTTAGAAGGAACAATCACTTCGCGGCTATCGCTTCTGACCAACCAGCCCTTGAGGTATGGCTCGCATACATTCGCAATCTAGGCGTCGTGGATCTGATGACAATCGTCCTGCTTCTAGCGTTGGCCGGTATCGGAAGGTACACCGCACATGCATCAGGTAAAGTCCTTTGTGTCTTGTCCAGGTTTCTCTGTCCTTCATTGACCGGAATGGACTTCAGACGCTGCTTGGGTGAGCTTTATGGTCATTGCATTGATATTGCCGTCGCTCAGATGCCCGTATAGTCTATGGGGTATGCCTATAGGTACGGTCCCAATTGATTCGTCCAGTCGGCGTGCTGAATGTTGAGGGCTAGGTGAAATGTTCGACCTGGAGAAACTTTCTCAGGTCTGCGCCGAGACAGGCCGTTACACCTTCTTTTTCACTTCCTGGCCTTTGCCGATGTACGATATCGTTTCCCTCCTTTCTTCTAGTATCTGACCTGACATGCATGGTAGCATTGGCGGATGTGCTAGCCCACCAAACGCAGCTGTAAGTAGTCCACTTTGTTTCCGATCAACTACCTAAAGCGTAGTTCTGTCTCCCAGGCGTTCTTCTAGCGGATCAACTCTGATTGTGTACTCCCTGGCGCCCGCAAGAATTCACGCCTGTCGATTCCTTCGCGGCTTGTCTTGACGAAGTTTGGGAGACCGGAGCTTAGGACCGTGGATCGTAAAATCAATATTGAGAATAACTATCTTGTGCCTGTAAAATAGCTTTGGATCGGAGAGATTTGTTGCGATGTGCAGAACAGTATAGTTAGTTTTGTGTATGTGTATAAATATCGGCCTCCCCGCGGCCATCCTGCGAAGAACTACCTCGAGATCCGGTGCCGCCTTATGATCGATTAATTCATGTTATGGGAATCCCCCCTTTATCTCTACATCTTCTCTGTAGTTTTAGCACGCCTCGTCGAAAAGAAGACAAAACGAGGCTGAACTGATGAACCGCCTCAGCCACAGTTCTGTCGGCAAGTGCCGGGCCGCGATCGTGATGGCACTCACGTGACAGCGTTGCACAGGACACGCGCTGATTGTGGGCCCCAATTGGCTTGACCTTGACCTCAACATCACCCAGCTCCTCGTCGCCATCGACGTCCTCGATGAGCAGAAGGGAATCCCGCGCATCCCTCGACTCTAGGCAGAATGATGCCTTATTCGAGTTTGAAAACTGTATGTGCTCAGTAAACCCCTCCATTTTCTCGCATACTTACCCGGTGGCATTTTCGTAGTCAAGAAGAAATTTCTGTTGGCAAATAAGCACATAACGAAGTCAGATATCATCTCAGTAACTCGCTTTGGACTCTACTAATGATGAGAGATATCCAGGCTAAACTCCACGCTGAGCGTGCGTATCGAAGAACTGAATGCCCAGATATCTATACTGTACACCGAAAACCTACGACTCCGCGCGTCAGAAATAGCGTTGGCCACACAACTGAAGAAGGAACGCGAGAAATCCAGAAAAATAATCGCAGAGACTGAGGTAGCGGTGAGTGGTGACCAGACGACCCAATTTTTCGCACAATTTGACGTATTTCGGTAGGCTCTCGGATTGACAAAACACCTTACTTTCCTTCGGCGGGCGTTCAACATCTCAGAACAGTCACCTCAGTCACCCTCTCCCACCCCGCCGAAAGCCACTCGCCGTCCTGCAGACCAGAGCAGCCCTACATCACCCATTATACCCAAGCTTGCTCGAGAACCCACGATTCCCAGAATTCATGAAGACGAGGAACCCTCAGCATCATCCGACGACGAACCTGAAGAGACGAAGGTTCTGAAATTAAGTCCACGGCGTAAAGCCAAAGCCAGGGCTCGTCTGTCGGCGTCCAGGCTCCCGCTACCTCTCCGAATCGCATCACCACCACCAGAAGCTTCGGCTTCATCTGTACCACTCCAAATAGACTTCGAATCAATTCCGCAGCCCACAACGAAAAGGAAAACCTCTCGCCGGCAGAGCGGTCTGGTGATTGATACCCGGATGGTTGCAGGTGTCGACAATACTTCTGCCGCGGGCCCATTATCGATACCGCGGCCGCCAAGCCCGGCGTTTGGATCTCCCATTCGAAGAGCAGCAGGACTGGCAGAGGAACGCGATGAGAACGCCGTTTCACACCTCGGTGGCAAAAACGTCAAGAGGGAACTTGATGAACCACCCGTGACTGTGAAGAAGCCAAAGTCGTTGAAGAAGGAGAAGGAAGGGACCGCGTTGGATTCGGAATCTGTGGAGAAGAAGAAGAAAAACAGGGAAGATGGTGAAGTGCTATCGAGTGAAGGAGGTGGAGAGAAGAAGCCCAAGTTCAAGGACGTGACAAACTCTCCACCCGTGCACACTCCAGTTGATCCTACAGGTGCGTTTTTATGTCATGCACGTAAAATCATTCATCTGACGGATCGTGCTCGTGACATAGTCATGTCTGACTTCGAAGCCGCACCATCCTCGGGTCGTACATCCCACTTACCTACACCCTCACCTCCTCCCGGGGAAGTCGACTCCGATATTGCTGCGGGTAGAGAGCGTCGTGTAAGAAGGAGCGTAAACTATGCCGAACCCAAGCTCAACACGTAAGTCATTCTCCACTACTTGGTACTTTCGTGATCGTTGATGATTATCCGAATCTCTAGGAAAATGAGGAAGCCCGACGGATCCGGAGGCAATACGGCTACAACAAACCGGAAGCGATCTTCTTCATCCACTGGGCCACGTTCTGCATCAACTACGACTCAGAAAGCGCGCGGCGAGGACCTTGACGTCCCAGAAGAGGCTCCTGCTGAAGATGCGCGTTCTTCATTGGAACGGGACGACCTAGTGCGTGTTCGTCAGAGCAGTGCAACCACCTCTTCCACCTTACCTCCTCCGTCCTCCACCAGTCTGAAACGACATAAATCGCGCCCAATCTTGATTGAAGACGAGGAAGATGACGGTGTCGATGCGGACGAAGAGTATGTTCCATCGTACAGTCGTTCTTCTTGGGTGAACGTTGGTGAACGGCGACGAGGAATCAAGGATAGAAGAGCCACTGGTGGTGGCGTTGGCGCCGCATCCTCACTGGATGACCGAAGACATAGCTTGGCCGTATAATGGTGACCTTTTCTACCTCTTTGTTGTTGTTCTTTCTATCGGGCTTTTGGAGACCTCTCGCTGCCATCCTCCGCAAATCTCATTGCCTCCCCTTCATCACTCGCTTTTCTTATATTTTAGCCCACATGTTATTCCCGTATCTACATATCTTTATCCCACTTCATACTTATCTTCTCCATGTGTTCGTTCCCTATTGCATGTCCACTCCTCGACAGCTTCGAGGTATCACGTATTTCTCCGACCCTTCACCCTTAACTCCCCCCTTACTTATGCCCCGACGACAAGTCGAATGATGCAACGCCCCCATGTACACTATTCTAGCTCACAATTAGCTGAACAGAATGCACTCCTCAGTATGCGTGCGGTCTGCCGATCTGCCTGCTTTGAATCCGTCTCCCGGTCGCGGCTTGCTGAGGTTAAGGTATCGTGTATGAGAAAATCTGTTTCAAAAGACCATATAATAGATACTAGGATAGTAGGCGGGTATATCTTCAACTAAAGAACGTCACGACAACGCTGATATCATCCCTGGAGTTAAAATGAGAAACAAGTAAGCAAATGAAGCAAAGATGGCGTACCTGTACCGTCGAGACCGCGGAGCAGTGAGGCTCAAGAGCGCCTCTGTCAGATCACTATCGGCCCCTCCGAAAGCGTTTCTGACCAGATGAGCGGCGACGTTGTTGTCACTGTTCACGAACCGCTTTTCAGCTCGCCAGTACGGGTAAAAGGCAGTCTTGTCCGTCTGAGACAGAGTGACCGGCAAGTCGACAGGTTTGTAGATCTTCGAATCCTCGACCTTCTTCTTGTCGTCTTTCTCTGGGTTGGGAACTGCATGTCCATTTTGCTTCAACCAGACGCCGACCAAACCAACAGCCTCTTCGTTCGTCAGACAGTCCCACAGCCCATCCGATCCCATGATGAGGAAGTCTCCGGGCTGTACGGTGAAGTTCGTGACAACAGGTTCTGCAGTGAGGTATGGAGGTGTCTTCATTGTATCCCTCGGACGGTCTCCGAGATACCTCTCGTTCAACTTCTTCTGAGTCTCCACAGTCCATTTGTACGCAGCGTTCCCAAATGCACGCGACATTCCCCATCCCATCACTCTCCCCTTTTCCACAACCTTCTCCCCAGGATGCTCAGCATTCAACCGTGCTACTTCAGCCGGATTGTAACCGTTCTGATCAACCGAAAGGACATGCACAGCGTATGTTTCCTTCCCATCTTTCCCCTTGACCTTTCGTCCTAGAACTGCGCGTGAGTCACCCGCCAGGGCCACTCGCAGTGACTTGTTGTCAGGGTCATATAACGACACGAGTGCGCATGAACCGGAGTAGGCTTGCCGCAACGTGCGCACCGCGTTTGTCTTCGAGCTGGATGTGAAGACGTCGCTGGGGTCGACGATGGCCTGGTCTATCTCCCTGAACACGTATTTTATGGTGTCCTGGATGAGATCGTCCTCATGTGAGGGATCTGA
Organism: Marasmius tenuissimus; assembly: GCA_029532415.1. NCBI lineage: Eukaryota > Fungi > Basidiomycota > Agaricomycetes > Agaricales > Marasmiaceae > Marasmius > Marasmius tenuissimus. The sequence goes on along the minus strand of JAQOTA010000021.1, from coordinate 78,810 downwards.
GCGTAGCAAGTCGTCGTATTCTTGTGGAAGTCGGGCCAGAGACCGTTGAAGGAATGTAATCAAATGTTCCGATAGAAATTCGCTTGTCGCAGAGCCGTTGTGTCCGTCGAAGAGACCTATGTAGGTCTTATGGTCCACGTCATCCTTTGCGCCAAAATACACTGCGATGTAGTCCTCTGATTCGTAGTTCCTAATACAAAGAAAATTTGTAAAAATTTTTCAGTATTCTTCGCTGTGTCCAGTACAGATCTAATCACGTACGAAGCAACTGTGAGAGCATCGCAGCGATCAATGCCAGCACCCACAGGCCACCACGAAGGCCCTCCAGCAAGAATCTGGTCCGCAGAGAGATATTGTGCTAGCGTCCATCTCGGTTTCTGAAACCGAGCCGGAAAAGCATCTACTGGGTCCTCCTCTACATCATGATCACACTGCACTTTTCTCCTGTTGGCGAGAGCTAGTGTTGATCCAGCGACAGCGAGAGAGACCGCGACGACAGCACCCGCGCGTCGTCGTGGTTGAGAAGATGAAGAGGTGAAGGGACGATGGCGAGCCCACTGGCCAGGTCCGGTATTCTGTCGGATGTTTCGCGAGAGATGTCTAAGCAGGCTCATGGGTTCTCGGCACGCCTTAACGCACTCCTCTTCGTCTACAAGCGAACTAAAGAGAATTGAGTGAGCTTGAGGGAATGAGTGTGCTGTTTGGGTGCTGTATAGATTTGTGCGCGCGGGCGCTCGAAACTCGCAGTCTGTGCCTGATGTCCCAAGCGCCCAGGGCATTGGGATCCATTCGGAACCGGAGGGCCTGTGCTGACAGTGCTCTCATTCTCAATATTCTTCAAAGGTTTTGGTGGTAATACTACATACCAGACTTTCTGAGACGCACATACTATAGTAAGTACTACGGGGGAAGAGGGTTATGATACGTATTAGTCGAAGAGAAGTACCTGGGCCAAGCCAGGGTAGTGATATGATAAGTAGAGGCACGAAAGATGTGAAAGCATAGAAAGCAGGCAGATGGTAAATATCGTACAAGTCCCCGAATGTCGCTTCAACCGATGTGGAAACTCAAGCCGATTTCCACATCACAAAAAGCACTCGGGTTGTCCTGTAGCCGAGACAGTTCGACCAAGGCAATAACAATGAGGGCAAACCTCGCAGCGAGATACAGCCATACCGAGAGATTGAAGAATCCCCTCATGAGCACGTGGAGGATCCGCTTCCCTCGGGAACCTGAACGCTCCTCCTTGCACTGTTCCTGGGACCCCAGACAGAAGTAGGTGGTCGCAAGAATCACCGGCAACACGGTGACAAACACTGTGCCCAAGCGCCACCACAAATGTTCCTTGGGAGAGAAGATCGTCGATCGCCAGGCTCCGAAGTGAAACATCCCGACCAGTACTGAGATGGAGGAAAGGGCTCCGTATATCCGCTTTGGTGTACTGCCCACATCGATACCACAGGAAAATAGGAAGTCGAAAGTCCCTTCCTTCGCATCTGTGCTCCCATCGTCAAAGTTGTCCGCCTCTAGAAGCGCGGTGATCTCAGCAGCCAATAGGTAGAGGGGATACCCTACCACAAAGGCTGGCTTCGGAACTCTTGGATAAATGGATCGAGCCCCTTGAAAATCTGCGCACAGCCTCTTCCAGAGATGAGAGAATTCAGAGTAAAGCCGCCCCCAAAAGTCGGATTCGTGGTGTGCATTGCAAGATGTTTCGGCACAGAACGCCGGTATCCTCTTTATCGGGATTGGTAACATGACCTTGTAAGGATGCCTGACGCGCTGAGGTTTGCCCCACCAACACGCCTGGGCCACGAAGCTGAGCAACACCGAAGTCAAAGCGACAATCTCCAGCTCGGTGACGTATAACATCGTCGAGATTCGACCTATCATCTTCGAAGTAAACCAGGCGGTTTGAGAGATCAAGATCAGCTTGGAAAACGTGTCTCCATGGTTGAGCGTGTCGGCAATATCAGTCTCGGAGATGTTGACCAGGCCTTTCTCGAGTAAATATTCGAGCAGGCCGGGAGGGGGTGACTCCTAATAACCAGATAGTTATACAATCTTTGACCAATTTTAGATCGAATTACGAAGCTCACCCGCTGGGTCCCAGGGCCGGAGGAATTCTGACAAGAAAATGGTTCAGGATCGAAGTCCTATGATTCCGGAGTGAGGACATGCGAAAGAGGAATACTTTTGACATCTTCCACGTACCACGATAACGTGCAGGGACGGTGGAGAACTGTTTCTCGAGTTGAGATCGCGATTGTCGTCACGAGCACCACTGCTCCCGGTGGGAGAGACGAGATCGGTAGTGACGCCTGACGATTCATCACGGATTTGAATTGAGGCGGGCTCCCTCTGGCGTAGTCCTGAAGTACTTGGAGAAGGCCTTTCGGTAGGCGAAGTGATAGTAGCTGTGGGTGAGGCGCCTGTTTCGATGCGCCTGACACTTGGACATGTCGCTGGGAATGTGTAAGTTGTGCTGGAGTTTGGGATATGACCGTCTGTGTCCTGTATCTTTCGCACAGAAAGAGAATAAGGCTCAAGAATAAACGTCGGGTAACGGATAAATACCTGCGTAGCTTGAGGAGGCTCGCGGAAGTCAGGTAAGTCCCCGTTATCTGGTCGGAAAATCGCGTCGATTTTCCGTATGATATCCTGTTCCTTCTGGTCGGGATGGTTCTTCGGATACTGAAGGTAGCATAGGAAGCCTGTCTGGTCGTACAAGGCAATGCCTTTCATGATGCAGAGGAAGCCGTGAGCCTTTGTCCATCCGTATTCTAGAGGCGCAGGGATAAACGTTTAGTCGAGGAATCGCAGAAAGATTTGTCCAGCCTTACTCTCAAATTTCTTAGCCACTCGCTTGGCCATGAACCTCTGTCGCATAGCCCACAACATGATCAATTCTGGTGCCAGGAACGCTACGACCATGATTATAGCCTGGTCTAGCAGGCTACCGATACCGGTTTCGGGGCAGACATATGCCACGTCGGGAACATTGGGATGAATGGAGGCCCAGATAGAGACTACAATGACCGAGTAGCAGGACTTGATTATATCGATGAGCGTCCGGTGCCCATTCAAGCACGGTCCCATAGAGTCAAAATTTGCGCAGAGAGGGAAATGTCGAGTTGAAAGTGAAAGCGAGGAGTGAGGGAGTCGCAACTCGGTGGATGTCGAATTCGGAAGACAACAGTCCTCTATATGTACGAGCGGGAATCCGGCTCAGAATTCTGGAGAGAGAATATGTGGTAGCAAAGGCACCATATTAATTGCCTCCGTCGCTCAAAGCGAACGCTACGGTTTCATCAAGGTGGAACTTTGTAGGATCTGCATTCTTGAGAGAAGCCAAAGGTAGAAAACAGTTATGTCGTGGCTAAGATTGAATGCGCAGCCGGAAGTCGACATACCACAACCAGGTGGATAGTCGCAGATGGAAAGAACTCCACCACCAAGTTCCAGGGACTCGTTGCAAACGTGCAGTTGTCATTACATTGCCAATCGCTTCATTCGCAGAGTTTTTGTTTTGGAGCCTCGGAAAACTGATGGTCAGTCCAATTCAGCGCTCTGGCAACCGAGCCTAGTGCAAGTTTGGGGCAAGTCAAAGCAGTTTAGCCAGCCACGTGAAGACGAGCACGCCTTCCGTAGTCACCGACCTTGTCCTTAGACATACGTCTTGGAAGAAATGTAAGTATCGTTCTTTATACTTGAGTAAAATCACAGTGAGCCATGAATACCACTGTCAGGTCTCACGACGGGTGCTACTAACACAGGTATAATTGCCACTGAGTCCTAGAAAATGGTTTCGAGAATCGTGTATGAGCAGCTGAGCGGGATCTGTCTGAGTAAGATCTTGTAGCGAGGCAATGAGGATACTTACACGCTGCAATCCTTGCGACGGCTGACAACGGCCAACAAGTTCGTTTCTCGAACTCGTCCGTAGCTACGGCTCGAACCAAAGAAACACAGTGAGCCCATTGAACATCTATTGGGCTGTCCCGAATTGACTCCGATGTGTGTATGAGGAGTTTTGAGGCCCCTGAGACGATCTCATGGCATGGTGTTGTTGGCTGATACATTTGCTTACATACTATTACTTATGATGATGCCTGGCGACGTCGCACGGTTTAGAGGCCGGGACAAACCTTGTATTCGGGCCGATCTAATAGTAAGTATACAGTTCAGCGCAAAAAGTTTTGGTTTCGTTTCCCCAACCTCTTGTACTGAGAGAATCCTTGGAGTGGATATTTCGTGTTTCGTACTGCGAGTTAGCACGCCTTTCCTCTCCGCCGATTCCTTTTTATCAAGTACACACATCGCCCCACGAATCTGGATTTACCAGAGTCGAGCCAAACTTGTGAAATCAATCATAGCGTCATTCACAGCCAGTAAAAAACGTTCCGGATGGGCCTGTTGGCTGTCCATTCTTCACAAGATAATCTACATGTACAGGAATTGTTGCAATTTCGATGCGCCACTTTGCGGCCACTCAAGCTGTGGCCACATCTTGGTCCCAAATCGCAGATATCGCTTCCCGTGCCGATCTTCTGGCATTTCGCGTCGTTGCCTAAAAAGTGAGCCTCAGAGCATGTCGGTCCACAGGTGGTAAGTATGTCGATTTTGCTGAGTAGCCATCGGCGCCCATACACGTCTCGTTAATGTCTCGAGATCTTCCGTTGGGGTTGGATTGACACAGTTTTGGTCCCTTTGTCAATAGATTAGGCAATTCAAAACCGGTATTCAAGGACAAAACGTTGAAGCCTCGATGTGCTGATGTGAAACATTGTGAGTGGGGTGCGCAGCTCGCAGCTGCCAGGTGTGATCATGCAAGCAGAATTCATTGTTCGGAAGAGTGTAATGTTTCATTTGGATCCCTATGTGCTCGAGAACTTGCAGGGGCGAGTGAGGGGTGAGCCTATCCTTCGTAGCGAAGGCACTGGGATCCGGTAATCTTGAGTTTGCGTGCTGGTGCCCGAAGCTTCCAAAATTTATGCGTCGTAGCTTCCCATGACGAGAGCGATGATAGCTGCTCAGCTTCGAATTTGTCTGTTGCTCACAGGTAGCTACTGGGATAGTAATTGTCAGAATGTGACCAGTGCTCACCTACGCCTTTGACCTCCGGTATCATCAGTGATTCTCGACCCTGAAGACTTCGACGCTGTTGACTACGGTTTGACGCCACAGTCTTGCGTTCGCGTTTCCTGACCCATTTTGCTCACCCTGACATTCCCTAGCCTTCCCTAGCAGGGTGTTGCGGATCAACCAATCTCCGGTCACCAACTACTGATCCGTCACCACTGTCCACAATGTCAGGAACCAGGACACCGGTGAAGTGGGGGCTGGTGGGGTTTCCAGGTTTGCCTATCGAGTTTCCGATTACCAGTGCTTATCGTGGCTTTTCGAGATAATCAGGTAACCTTGACGTCTGCAGACTGGTACTACGAGTACTTCTGGAAGAGCAGATAGCGTATTGATAACGTCGGGAAGTTGTGGCGATTTGGGGGAAGATTGATATTGATAGTGAGAACGGATGATGTAGTCTTGCAGACGAGACTGAGGGTGCAGGGCGTTCCGTCGCTCAGCTCAATGAGCGTGAACAGAGTTTCCCTTGTGAATCTGCGGTGTCAGATGACGGAAATCTGGTGAGCCGTAGATGGTTATTTCTTCTCACGCAGGTCATGCGCGCTTTCAGGTTCACTGAGGTTCTGAATCTAAACGTCGCTCCATTGACTCAGTTTTTTACCGTCATTCTCCTCCATCGGCCTTCACTGTCCTCGCGTCTCTCCACATCTATTTCACTTTCAGATATTCGTCACAGTTTATGCGTCTCTTGTGAGCCAAAATATTCCATCTAGGGTCTCTCACCCATCCTGCCGCTTCCGGCGCTAGAAAAACCGTGATTTTGGCAAGCGCGAGAGAGAACCAAGGTACGAGATTCAGTTATACGTTCGCACTTTATGCTATAGACTCTCAGATCTCACTATCAAGACTCGCACGGCGAAGTTGAAGTGGCCGGGCTCAAACGCGCCTGAACTTTGGTTTGATAGTTTCCACCGTCTCGCCCCGGGTCACACAGGAGGCGCGTACCGGCTGAACACATGTAATTCTCGACCTACTATCGCGAATTCCCTCTTCAACCGGTCGTTTAGGACGTCTTTCAACTCAAAAAGTAGAGCTGATTTTTAGAATGCCAAAGTATGGGGTCTTCGGAAAGGATACTCCGATGCGCTTGTTGAGTTCGTGTCTTTTTTTCGTGTCCGCGTCATAGGCTAACATGCCCATCGGGGCAGCTGCGTCTCCGACTCCGTAGAGCGCAAATTCTGATCTCTACCTCGAGCTCATGATTTTATCTGGATCAAGCGCATGGTAAGAGCGTGACTCGCTTGTTTGAACTTTGGATTGCTAATTTGCAGTGCCTTCCCCTTTGGATTCTAGCGAGGGAAGGAGCACGATCAGGCACTCCAGGCACCTTCACCTGTGTATTTCTACCCCCTGACGGTTGCATCTAACTTCAGTGTGTCATATAGGGTTGGTATGGTTACCTTGTATGCCAACTCTCTATGGGTACCTCGTCCTACCTTTCATAAGTCAGACTCGCCGTTACCTTTCTGACGGGGGATTTTGACTCTGACCTCGTGTGTGTGTGTGTCTCCGTATAGCTCTCTATGGATCTTTGAAAGTTTTAATGGCGTTTTGACAGGATTGTGTGATATAGGCGTCGAGGAACGAGATAACCTATATTTTGACAGGTCCTTGAGAGCGACCATCCCCGTTCACCGGCGACTCCTCTAGGGCAATCGTCGGAGATAACTTTGCGCGTCTTTCAAGATACTCCTAGTGAACCGACCTCGACCGCCTGTCGTCACATCACATGCATTACCGATGAGACTTACCAATTAGAGTTTTTTTGCTGTCCTGCCCCGGAACACATGAACCCCTTGCCCAACCGTCGAGTCATCCCAAGGTCCTTATAAACGGCCCTCCTCTTCGTTTCTCCTTCATAACCCTGCAGACTCCCATGCCCTCACCACCAATCGCGAACGGCCAGACCGATTCAAGCCAGACACCTGAACGTCAAAATGCCCAAGACTCTCCGGGCTGTATGAAGGTTCGTTACACGTTTCGCCACGCTAAAATTTTTTAAACGACAAAACTCCAGGAATTTTTCAGGATGATTGGCGAAACCTTTTGTTGCCTCAGACGAAGCTGAGATAATCCAACGGACTGGTTTTTGTACTCGTTTCTGTTCGTCTAGTAAGTCGCTCCGCAATGCTCAAGAGTCCTGCTGATAATGACTTTCAGCGCTCTGCCACTACGTATCGGAGCATAGACGGTCGTCACAGGCTCTCCTAGTCATCGATTTCAGACCCAGAGATACTGTAGAGTTGATCGCTGACGTCTCGTATCCACCTGTCTTAACGTCGAGAACAGAATTTCAGCTGTCTTGAGAACAACGGGAGACAAAAGATTGCCGCTGGGCATGCCCACTGCCCAATTATTCGAAATGCAACTTCTTCCTTAACGGGGTTGCTAAAATTTTGCGAACGCCGCAAACCCGATGTAAGCGCCTCACAGATATGGTGCCACTTGACTCGGAATGGGAAAACTGAACCGGAGGAGGGATGTTAGGCAAATATCCTCATGCCAGATACTCGCACGGAGTCGCGGGGATCACACTAGAGTTTGCCATCGGTGATATATGATACATAGACTCTCATAGATCACTCATCTATCTATGCTTGCCTACCCATGATCCGAGGGGTAATCCCTGCTTCTGAGCCTCGTATCGGGAACACTGATGCGAAGTTTCGGCCGTCTATCATACACTTAGAAGATGCTGAGCGTCCAGTTATTCTCGGGATGTTATTCTCGGAATAGTGCGGCCTTTATCTCCTTTGAAGTCTCAAAAAATGGTGTATTCAAGGATGTTTGAAGCTGGTCAAGTACTAGCTTACTGTACCCATCATTGTAAACGAAGGGTCTCAATAAACTCAACTCCGATTCCGACAATCATTTCTTTTGCTTCCCTGTTCCATCAGCATCAACATCTATCGAAACATTGACTAAGATCTTCCGGAAAAACCTGCTAACCCGGTCCACGCCGCTCTCTGCGTCCATCGAGCTATACCCAAGGATACTAGAACTGGAGCTGCGTCTCGCTAGTATAGCTAGCCGCGCCCCCTCGAATTGGCGATCTCTGCGGAGGCGAGAGGAGCAATAGGTCTACATACCTTTCTCGGGGGTATCCCTCGCGTCAGTGCCCATGAAACGTTGCTTCAACTAACCAGCACTGCCAGCGACAGCAATAGCAAAAACAGCAGCAGCGTTGCCCAGTGGGACAGCTTTTACAGCGTTCCATTACAAAGTCAAGCTACTAGAAAATTTGCTGGGCGACACAGCTGGCGGATTGAACGGACTTCACTAATGTATTGAGTGTAGACCACCGAAGAAGTAGTCAGGTCTTTACCCGAGTATCTCTTCGCCGCTCAGTCGTCCAAATGACGCCTTGATTTTATAAGTTATGAACTGGTCAGACTCTCTTGCTTGTGGAGGTTAGAAACAAATAACGCCGCGGACTGAGTGGTGCGGCAGTGGAAGAGGAAGGATAGGGCTTTCGGACCTCAAATCTGGGCGTTTCTGATGATTGCAGACTCTCCAGCATACTTGACCGCTGAACCCTCGCAATGCTTTCATATTGATTCAAGTATAACTCCCCAGGGAGCTTACTACGGTACAACTCGGTTTGGTTTTGATTTTCGGATTTCGGACAAGCAGAGAGATCTCTGCATACAACAGCAGTCCTAAGGCGGCGTGTATCGCGACGCCGAAAGGACAAATGCTCCACCAAAAAAAAAAAAAAAAAAAAAAAGTATAACTCCCCAGTTACTTTGCAACCTTGAACGTTAGTTATGAGGTAGACCTGTCACCGGTCCGTATATGACGAGGCAAGCTGGGTATATACGCAGCTTGCTCGTCCGTGAGGGGCCGCGTGACAGGCCTAGTTATGAGGGTCTGAGGATGGACCCTTGAGCCGGCCGTGAACGTCTGATCAATTCGCTTACGTCATCATTTCAACTGTTATTCCCCGTGCCTGGACAAGGACGCGTTGGTGTTTGTTTGTCACCGTGGTACGGTTCCGAAAGTCACGCTTGTATCATACTCCCATCTATCCTCGCGTCCCTCCGAATTTATGCCTTTCCTGCACTTCCCTCCTTCGAATACTACGATCCAAGATACACAGAGCAAGAAAAAGAATCATATAGGTACCCCGGACGACCGAGATAAAGCATCTCGAAAACGAGGTTATCGCAACGGAAATCAGATAAGACTGTTGGCGAAAGACGAGTTCCCGCTGTCCACGCTTTTGGGGGACTCAAGGACGAAGAAAATCTGGGAGGTCAGAAGGCTGGTTCTCAAGAGTCGAGGCAAGACCATCTCTGTGAAGAAGAATTCGCCGAAATGAATGCAGTCGAGCAGGCCGCTGCTAAGCTTTCACGCTCAGACTGAGTGTCTCTACAGGTGAAAGGCCGTAGGAACCTTACCTCTTGCGAAGTCCCAATCCAAATCACCTTTTCACAGGACGAGATTGCCGATCCCAGGCTTAGGTCTGTCATCATCACTACTTGTCATAACAACCTGAGTTACCAGGGGCGAGATGGCTGTTTTGACTTTGTGCCTTATCAATCTTGGATCCAAGAGGGTAGAAATTACGAGGCAGCAAACTCCGTTCTGCCAGCTCTGAGCACCAAACGACCGCGTTTTGGTTCTTCCGAGGTCAGTTAGTGGGCGAAAGCAGCGCTGGGATGTTGAAGATCACGGAACGCAACGGTCGTGACGCAGGCTACGGATTTTTCGTCACCGTCACCCCACAATCGTCTCAAAACAAGCTGAGGATTTCCTCGTTCCACTTCACCTCTACTCTTCCTTCGTCTCTCATCTCGCGGATGGGTTGACACGATGTTGGCTACTCAGGCTCGGTTTATTTTGGATCGGAGGTGTTGTCGAGTACACCTCCACGTTTCGCAGGACGAGACACGTAGGTACGGAGATTCTCCATCTGTTTTCGCACAAAATGTTAATTCATCTCGTTCAGGAACCGGCACTGGATTTCACAATACGATATTCCACAACTCATCTGGGTCGACGGTAGAGATCCTCCATCGCGATCTACCGAGGCCAGTCCAACCATGATCTACAATACTCATGTGTTCGAGGCTCGTGGACTGCAAGACAGCATCCATATGCTTTCTATTGAGGTGCTCGTACGGGGAGAGTCGAACAACTCGTGTCGGAGTCTCGACTTCTGTAAACACTCCCAGCATATGAACTGTCACCGACACTTCAATGACATCCACCAAAACCGTAAGCCCACCAACGACCGTCACAATCCCCACGGCATCGCATCGTCAATAATGTGAACTGCAATCAGAATTGGCGATCAAAGTGTCCCCAGAACCTCGACAATGGGATCGAGAGCCATTACCCCTTCTCAAGTTGCTTTGGGGTATGATTAGTGGACCTCACGATGAAGATCCTGGGATTATACGCGCAAAGACGCACGGACTTTTAAGCCGCAGTTTACCCCGTCGTCCAGGCAGCAACGACCAGAATCTCGGACGGGGATTCACTGCCCTCATTGGCATATTCACCTAGCCGTGTTATAGCGGGCCCGTGAAGGGGGGGTGGGGGTGGTTCCGATGCACCTCTTGCAGCGTTCGGCTCGAGGTCTAAACTTTTCAGGAGACCCCGCAAGCCAACGTCCTAGAAATAAATCCTTTCATGTCAGCCATAACGACTCCCTCACCCTCATCTCAACGAACCTGCAGCTCCTCTCGTCCCTCCCTTCCGCAGTGATGAGAGTTGATTGAACAGAGGCGAATTTTAGGGTATATAGCCTCCCCCACCCTCTCGTACCTTGCATTCGGAACGGATCCTGAACGAGACTTTCTGGGTGTTCGCGTTCGCTTCGCCTCGTCTTCCAAGCAACAGGTCGATGCCTTGGTAATCGTTTCTCGAGGATGGGCAAGATGATCCGAAGGTATGTCGCAATAAGAATGATTGGTTTTGAGTGTCCACTTACAGCCTAGACGAAGATTCTGCACGGATAATCAGCGCAAGAGCAAGGCTCAGCTCGGGAAGAAATGTGTGACTAAACTCAACTGCCCGTCTCTCACCATCTAAATATCATAAAGCTACCTGCCAAGAACAAGATGAACAACGATACTTCCCCCTCATCGTAATCCTCGAACGAACCCAGCATCGTACAGGTATGTCTTATCTTTTGTCGTGGCAATACGCTTTTAGATCCGATACCATCATATCCAGAGGATTCTCTATGTTCTTCGCGATATCTATTGCTGCTTTTGCCGCGATAGGGACAATTTGGGTGAACCCGCTGGAAATGTTAGAATGTGATAAATGGGAATCAAAAATTCTGGTAGTACGTCGTACCAATCTCGTTCTCGTTCTTTTCGTCCATTTGCTCACCGGCGACATGCAGTGACCATCACCGAGAGGTCTTCGCGCACTAACTACAAGCAATCTTTCACTGTACGCTATACATGCTCGAATGTAGTGATTCGTGACGATACCTGGAGACTCACGATCAGTTTCCTCAGGCACACTCTCACATGGCCGCGCGAGCGCTTGATGAAACGTCTTAAGCGCCGAAGCCCCAGTAGTGGGAGTAAAAACGATGGATCCTCGAATCCACTTGGAACCGGAGGGTCTGTACTGACAGTACTCTCATCCTCAATATTTTTCACAAGTCTGGTGGTGACGATCTCGCCGCATGTGAGTCTGTCAGTACTTCAAATAGATACTAAGGGGCCGAGCTACATGACACCACTATCCGAAACGCACATAGTGTAGTAATCGAGTACTACGGGGAAGTGTGTTATAATACGTATTAGTCGAAGATAAGTACCTGCGCCAAGCCAGGAAAGCGATCCGATAAGTAGAGGTACGAAAGCCGTAAAAGCATAGAAAGCGGGCAGGTCGTAAGTTTCGTGCAAGTCCCTGACTGACACTTCAACCGATGTGAAAGCCCAAACTGATTTCCACATCACAGAAAGCAGTCGAAGTGTCCGATAACCGAGACAGCTCGACCAAGGCAATAACAGTGAGGGCGACCCTCGCAGCGAGATACAGCCATACCGAGAGATTGTAAGACGCCCTCATGAGCCCACGGAGGACCCATCTCCATCGAGAAGGTGGACTTTTCTCCCCGCTTGTTTCCCGAGAGCGCAGACAGGAGTAAGTGGTTGCAAGGACCACGGGCAACACAGTGACCAATACTGTGCTCAAGCGCCACCACAAATGCTCCCTGGGAGGGAAAGTTGTTGATTGCCAGGCACCAAAGTGAAGCATCCCGACCATCACTGAGATGGAGTAGAGGGCTCCGTATATCCACTTTGGTGTACTGCCCACATCGACACCACAGGAAAATAGAAAGTCCAATGACCCTCCCTTCTCATCAGTCCTCGCACTGTTGAAGTCGTCCGCATCTACGAGCGCGGAAATTTCGGCAGCCAATAGGTAGAGGGGATACCCTACCGCAAAGACTGGTAGAGGAACTGTTGGGTAAATTCTTCGAGTCCCACGAAAATCTGCGTATAACCTCTCCCCAAAACGAGAGATCTCAGAGCGAAGCTTCCCCCAAAAGGATTTGTGGCGTGTATTGCTAGCAGGCTCAGCACAGGACGCTGATAGCCCCCTTCTTGGGCAGGGTAACATAATCTTGTAGGGGTGCCTAACACGCTGAGGTTTGCCCCACCAGCACGCTTGAGCGACGAAGCTGAGCAGTACCGAAGCCAAGGCTACGATCTCCAACTCGGTAACATACAAGTCTTTCGAGATTCGGCCTATCATCTTCGAAACAAACCAGGCGGCTTGAAGGACCAAGATCAACTTGGCAAATGTGTCCCCGTGATTGAGAGTGTCGGTGATATCAGTCTCGGAAATGTTGAGCAGACCGGTTCGTAGTAGATATTCGAGTAGGCCGGAAGGAGACTCCTGCAAACACACATCTAATTAACGTCTGACCGCCAGTTCAACATTGATTATAGAACTTACAGGCTTAATTTCAGGGCTGGAGGAAGTCTGGTCACAAGAGGGCTCAAAGCCAAAGTCCTATGATTGCGAGGTGAGAACACCCAAGTAAACATGTTCATGTCTTTTACGTACCACGGTAACGTGTGCGGAAAGTGGGCTAGCACTGTTGTGTCTCAGGGTGAGATCATGACTCTCGCAACAAGCATGACCGTCCCCAGGAAGAGCAACAGCATCGGGAGTGACACTCTGAATTGAGGTGGGCTCCCGCTGACGGAGTCCTGAAGGGCTCGGCGAATGCTTTTGGATTGGCGAAGTGATAGTAACTGCGGGTGAAGTGCCTGTGTCGATGCGCCTGATCTTCTGGCGTGCCGTTGGGAAATTTGTCTGAGCAGTAGTGGAGTTTAGGTTATGACCAGTGTTTGTGTCCTGTATCATCTGGATGGAACGAGAATAGAACGAGAATAAGGATACGGAACAAGCATCGAGTACTAGCCGAATAGTACCTGATCAGGTTGAGAAGCTTTGCGGGTGCCAACCAAGTTCCCTTTCTCCAGTCGGAGTATCGCATCGATCTCCTGTATGATGTCTCGTTCCTTCTGGTCGGGACCGTTCTTCGAATACTGCAGGTAGTATCGGAAGCCTGTGTGGTCGTACAAGGCAATTCCTTTCATGATGACGAGAAAGCCGTGAGCCTCTGTCCATCTGTATCCTGATAACATTGGGTACCATTGAGTCGAAGAATCGCAGAAAAATCCACTGGATCCGCCTTACCTTGAAATTTTTCAGCTACTCGCTTGGCCATATAACTCTGTCGCATAGCCCACAACATGACCAATTCTGGTGCCAGAAACGCTACGACCATGATCATGGCCTGGTTTAGCAGGTTACCGATATTGGTTTCGGGATGAACGTATGTCACGTTGGGAACATTGGGATGAATAGAGGCCCAGATGGAGACCACAATAACCCAGTAGCAGGACTTGAGTATATCGGCGACCGTCCTCGAAGGTCCAGTGCATGAGTCCATAGAGCCGAGCCCGAGGGAGGGGTTTGTTGAGTTATAGGTCGAAATTCGGTGTGAGGTTGTCGAGTCAGGGAGACAACAGTTCTGTATATGTACGAGCACGAGCAGTTCAGATCTTTGGGAAGGATATGTGGCAGGAAAGCCGCCATATTAATTGCCCCCGTCAGTTGCAAACGCTACGCTTCCATCCGAGTTTCATCTTGTGAAACTCTATCCGACCAACCTGCGTTTCCAAAGAGAGCCAAACTTAGAGAACATTTATGTCTGCTGAAATCAATTGCGCAGACGACCCAGACAGAAAGGACTCCACCATTAGGTTCCAGGGCTCATTGTGGACACGCAATTGCAATGGCACTGCCAATCGCTCCATTTGCGGAGATTTCGTTTTGGGGCCTCGGAAAATTGACTGTGAGTCCAATCCAGCGCTCTTGCAGACCGGCCTAGGGCAAATTGAAACAAGATAGTCGCGCACAGAGGGACCTCCGTGGTCGATGGCCTTGTTCTTAGGGGTCATCGGCGTTATCGAGAGGTATGCGGATGACTTATGCTCGAGTAGAGTCGTGGCAAGTGCTGAACTCTATCAAGTCCAATGAGGATGGACACTCACGGAGCCGCTAGGCCGAGTCTCAGGGACTCCGAGAAGGTGAGAGCAACTGAACGGCATCAGTAAGATTGTTCGGCAATGTTGCAAAGCCACACTTACGCGCCGCAGTCCCGGGTTCCGAAACCCTGCTCGCAGCCTTTGAGAACGGCACTTCGCCGGGTCATTTTCTGAATTTGCAAGACTGAGTACTCGAAGAAAAGTGCTGGTGTGGGCGTATGGAAAATGCCAGCCGGGAGAATGGTAGTCAGAAGCAAGTAATGAGGACCCATCTGAAGGATCTATCGAGTTGCCCCTCGGAATTGGCCCCATTGGTGTGTATGAAGGGCCTGGTAAGGAATCCGTCGATCCCATGGTGGTAGTTGGCCGAGACGTTCGCTTAGCCTCAAATAAGAATCTGATACCATGCGGTTCGGACCGGGCCGATCTAGACTCATTGCAATATCAGATGTGTTCAATGTACTCAAACGCTTTTCAATCCCTACCAGCCTTAGCATGGGCTTCTAGACCTGTGATCATCCCGTCGGCTCGATTTGTGAGGCCCAGTCGCTTACAGACCTACCTCACCTCTTAAAATAGCCGATCCCTATAGTGCAGTTTTTATGTTTTCGTACTGCGCATTAACACGCTTTTCCTCGACGCTTCGTGCCTTGCACCATCTTCATATCTGGACTCGGACTGTATTTATGGGCGGTGCTGTGGTGGTACTTAATAAGAACCAGCTTGGTGAGGATTTATCGAGGCGTCGTCTTCAGTCTTCCTACATGTCATGAGTTCCCGAGTCTAGTAGTTGGGTACCGCTGATTGGCTTTCCGTCCGGTCTACAAGATATCCCGAACAAGAATCAAGCCCTGAGCATCACTACACTACTTCGATTGCAGTCATGCTATGATCCCAGATCACAAGTACTGTCGCCAGGACCAATCTTCTGGTGCACAGCATTCTTGCCTATGAATCAATCCTTCAGATATGTACACAGTGGTATAGAAGCCGTCTACAAACGGTAAGTATGTCACTTTGAAACCACCACCACCCGGACACATCTCGTTATTCATATCCCTGTTGGCGGTGGTTGCATCAACACGAAAGTCGACGGCTTTGGCGCCTCTTTCTGAACAATTAGGCAAGTTGAACCCACCAGTCTATCGGGATCAAAACATCAATGTGTGGATATGAAGCGCTGCAAGTGGGGTGCCCAGCTGCCATGTGTGATCATGCGAGCGGTATTTACTGCTTGGAAGCTGCGAGGATGTAGCAGCGTACGTCTGGTCGGTGTGGTTTGATTGACTGCAATTCCATCTAGATCCCCACACCCCCGGGAGCGGGCTTTTCCTACGTAGTGCCTCCGGTATGAGACGCAGGTCAGCATTTCTCCGACTTGAACAAGCTTGCATGCTGGCGTCGCCGCTTGCCTAGGACCCCAAGCCTGCATAGGGGCGCCACGATAGGGTTTTCAGGGGTAGCCTTTTTGCCTACTACTTACTTAGGTACAAGTTGTTTACATCATTGCGGCGGGTAGAGTGGTAATGAGCCCGAGAAGTATCGCTGCAGAACCGTGAAAGACAAACCAAGCTGAAGGACTTCTCGCCAGTGGGAGGGTGTCTATCCTTTCTGTGTGTAGCCCGCATAGCCTAGCGAATGAGTTGTACGTTATACTGACTATAGGTACACTTTCAAATTACCTGGGACATAATTCATAAAAAACAGCCCTAGTGACGAGTGGTCCGAGTCCCACCAGCTGAGCATGTTGAACTCTAAGAAAGAAGCTTCTACTGGCTCTATAACGTGAGGATGAGAAAAGTGAGTCGAATGGGAACCTCGGGCCTAGTCAGAGGTTTCCGAGTGTTCAAGCGCTTGTGAGCGCTTATATGAAAATGCCGAAACACTGCCGCGCATGCAAAATCACAGTCCCCCGCGCGGAAACTCAGCGAACAGGGCAACTGTTACTAATACTTCGGGGGACCCAAAAAGGTGAGCGGTGGGTGTTTTATTTTTTTCCTGTTTTGATAGTCATGATAATCCAGGAAACAGGTCGCTTTTTCGCACAAAAAAACTAACTTTTTCCGGGTTCGTTTTGTGCGCTAGTTGAAACATTGGTTTCGACGTCTGTGTCTCATTTGACCGCAAAAACATGTTTTTACGAAGCCTTTTACCCGATCAATTGCAGTGCATATAAACTTCGTTGGTCAGCAGTGTGAGAAGGGTGGGACGACACAAACTCTAGGACACTAGCGGACCCGGGACGAATAGAAAGAATGAGAAAAACTCTCAGGCTACTATAAAAATACGGGACCGGGACTCACCTGACGGACGGACGAACGAAAAGAGTTAGAGGAGTCCGTCAAGGATCTTTAGGTTTATGGTTACAGAGGCCAATGAACCGTGTCTACAGTGGGGAATCACACTGACTCTGTAGTACCCACTGCAAGTTGGAAGTCTCAATGACTCAGAGACGGAGGGTGCTTAAGGCTCCTCACAATCTACGGCAGATTGTGAGCTGGAGAACGAGGCCAGGGGAGGATAAGTACACCTCACTTACGATTGCCCTCGTGCTCCTCGGACCTCGTTCCAATCTGATACGACGATTTGAGTTGAACCTTCGAGAAACCGAACCAATCTCAACAGCTGATGTAATCATTGTCGTTTCTGTGAAAGCAAGGCTGCGACGTACACTATGATTCTCGGCGTGTCTATGCCCTTTCCCTCTCACCGGTACCATCAACGCGCTCTTCGGACCCAAACCTGCACTCCTCCTTTGCCTGTTGGCTTTCGCTCACAAGCACCAGACATTCATCATGCTCCCATCATTCCGAGTCCCAGTTCCTTATTCTGTCTGTATACCCCCAGCCTTATCACGCTCAACGATGACGACGACAACAAGGGTAATGTGTCTCAGAGTCTGTACTGAAGTAAAAGGGACTGATTTTGCGAGGCTGGGGTCATCATTTTTTCCAGAAACGCAGTCAGCGTAATTGAAGAATTTTATAAGTCGTCGCCTACCTTAGAGCGTTGAGTAGAAAGATCCGGCTGGGGTAAAAGGGCAGATTGTTAAACTGCTGGGCAGAAGTACGTTTTACTCAGCCCTTTGTTTGATTCGACTATCTATATAGTCACTGATATCATCCTGTAGCGACCTGTTCTTCAACGCCGCCGAAATACCCGACAGCCATGCACGAAATCAGCCTCGACTCTCAATCTTGTAGCTGAACCCCGCACAATTAACCTATTGTCTCAGACTCCCGCGGCCAATACTCCTCAATCACGCAAGTTCGACTTACTTCCACGTTCGCCTACATTGACGTATCACTCTCAATGTGTATAGTCTCGTCTGCCCTTCAATGCATCAGAAATCGTGCGTCTGCTTGTCCTGTTCATTTCGGACCTGATTGATTTGAACCAGTAGGGACCATGGACGTTTTTAACGCTTTTTGTGAGGCTATGAGGAGCAATATCAAGAGGATTTGCAAGCTACGTATTTGCACAAACCCTTTCTGCCATGGTACTGACTTGGGCGACATGCTAGACCCCAAAAAACGTCAATTAGTCTGAGCTGAGGAGCTGGAACAGTAGCGTGCCTCTCAGTGCTATACCACAGACAACCCACAGCCGGAGCCCACCATGGAATAGCTAGAGGCAATAGGACGGTGCATATGTCTATACGGTCTCAGCGGCTTTCGGCTGTTCTCGTCCGTTATTGTAACTACAATCCAATTTGTACGTTACAGTGGTTAGTGATATATCCGAATGCCATCGTCTGGCCTCGTCTATCCTCAATGATTCCGACGGACTGTAGCGGGAGTTCGTCAATAGTCAGAGCGCGCCAGCACCGGGTTTCCATCATAAGCATATGTCCGTTCCTCATTACGAGTCACGACAACAAGATCTGACTACTTTGCCTGGCCCTATTTAGCCGATTTACAGGGTCATTTTGTGCATACCCACGGCCTGTCGTGCGGAAGCTTGTTATTTTTCTGACTCGTGCTCTGCCTTCCTTGTTCTTGCGGTCAATCATTAAGAGTAGGTAGAATGTCAGGCATTGATATCAATCATGTATCAGGCTCGTATCTTGTTTTTGGTGTGTTCATATTCTTCTGCGTACAGTTACATGATTATCCTAGACTCTATATGCCTTTACTAGTATCTCTATCAAATCTAGGTCGAGAATACTAAGGCGTAGAGCTAAAGGTAAGGACTTTCACGATATCCGGGGCCGCCACAACCTTTCGTTCTACTAGTCTTCCCTATTCTCCGCAGGATCTGGTCGGTTTCGACTTTCCACAATGGGAGTTGTATGTGTCGTTCAATCATCGCTCGACCACATAGTTCTATTCCCCTCAGCTGTAACCTGTTCGGCTGCCTCACGTTTCGATCGGTGTTCCGTGGATTCTGTATTCCAAGATTATGGCATCCCATATGATTCTTGATTTCTGTCCCTCAAATGCTCTTATATGTTTTACTACAGGTACCTTTCTACCTCTCTCTACTTCCCGTACGGCGTAGGCTGTCAAGCTCGCCATTCGCTACCGCAGCCCAGGCGTCTTAGTTTATTCACCTGGGATAGCCAATCGATTACGACCTTTCCGTATTTCTAATATGCCCAGTGAGTTGACATCAACAGCTGTTTTCATTAAAGATAGGACTTACCACTTGGAGTGATCTTGCTGTTGCGCCCCAAAATAATAAACGAAACCCTTGCTCGGTGAATATGGTTCATTCCAAGCCTGAGCCTTTATAAACACTGGCTCCTCTCCGTTTCACCCCATTGACATTCATCATGGAGCCCCAATCGAACAGCGAGTCATCGACGGAAAACCAAGCCGAAAGTGGCACAAGCCAGACTGCTCGAAATCGAACTACCCCGGAAGGACCTTCAGATCGCGGGGCCATGACGGTGAGTACTTCACACGCTTTGCTCAGGGCACGCTGTAACATGCCAAACGACGAAATTCCAGGCCTTTTTTGAGACGATGGAGGCTATCTTCTGCTGCTTTGGCAATAGTTCGAACTAATTCTTGGATTTGTTCTCGTGTTGGGTAAGTCACTCCATACCTATCTCCCGAGACCCGCTCACGATCGCTTCTAGCCCTCTGTCACTGCATCTCGGAACATAGACGGTGGTCATGGGCCATTTCATTCAGTCAGAAACCCGGAGATAGCTATAGAGCTCAATGGTGGCTCGTCGTTTATAGCTGTCGAAGCTGTCTTGACGAAAAAAAAATAATATTTCAACTATTCTGAGAGTCAGGAGACCAGGGATTGCCTCTGGCAATGTCCAACGCCTAATTGCCTCAGTGGCTGAATTCTTCTTATTGGGATTAGCATCGCCCGTTCATGATCCGAGGACTGTGTTGCCATTCATATACTTAGGAAGTCATGATCAGATGCGATGGGTTAACCACCTCTTTAATTTCCACCCGGCACTTTCCGTTACACACAGAGAGATAGTACCTGTATTTACTTTCTCAAATGCCTGATTGACGATGCATTTAAAGGCGTACA
Source organism: Marasmius tenuissimus (assembly GCA_029532415.1). Taxonomy (NCBI): domain Eukaryota; kingdom Fungi; phylum Basidiomycota; class Agaricomycetes; order Agaricales; family Marasmiaceae; genus Marasmius; species Marasmius tenuissimus. The sequence goes on along the minus strand of JAQOTA010000021.1, from coordinate 58,630 downwards.
TATGAGGTTTGCTAACACATTGACCTGCCACCCCCATCCTGAGAAATGAGGATGTCTTAGTAGTAGACCGTGACTGACCGCGTTTCGCGAGGGTACTGAGCCACGCCGCCTCAAATTGGTTATCGATTGATTCGTTCGGAGGCGAAGGCAACATTCCATTGGGGATATCCTGGCGTCCATGCCCACGAAACGTTGCACCACCAGAACCAGCACCGGAAATAGTATTTGTTCTGTCGACATCATCTGGGGCAAGAATCTGCCAGGATTGAAGGTGAAGTAAGATGAAGGACTGGACATATTGGAAATAGGAACAAGAATTGGTTCTAGTCGCGGTAAAACGAAATAGTATCCCCATTTTCGCTCGGACCCTGGAACAACGCCTTAGGCTGGAGCTGTCAACTTCAAGAGACGGTAACGACCTTGCAGGAGCGGTCATACCGAGCCCATACGAAATCAAGGTGGTCGATTGTAACCGTCACTTTGAATGGGGTTTATCTTCTCTCGCCGGTTGCTTTCCTTCAGCATGGCGCAGTAGGCCGTGCGCTATGTTTTGATGCCGTTGGACAGCACTTCAGTGTGACGAGATATCGTTCATAGCATCGTCGATGGATATAGTCGGAATATTGAATCATGGCGGGGAGAGTAGTGCCTGCTGTGGCGAGGCGAACGCTGGAAATCCTCCCGAGCTACACGCTTTCAGAAGGCTCTGTGACGTGAGAGCGGCAAAAGACATTCATGTATGTGATAATGAGGCCTGCATTGACGTCACGGGGCTCTGGGGCCCCGACTTGGCGCTGCTTTACCCGCTGAGGAGAAAGATCGCGACCGTTTGTGGGTAGGGACTAGCCTGGACTAGCGCAACGTCCCTTGCCCCGTCGCCGTCTCCTTCGATGATTCACTGTTTCCGGCACCGAGCTGGGAAGCGGTCAGCCGGTATCCACCACCTCGGCTCCAAAGGGCCAACTACCGATAGCAGGTAACAGGAGGTTTTCAGGCTTTCAGGCTGCGAAAGATCGGCTGGAATTGTGATTGGGCTGGAGGTATGGCCGACGTCGTCTTGGCAGCTTCGAGCCACGATTGACCGTAGATATCCTTGCTGTTTTGAGAGGGAGGTGAAGGCAGGACTCTGGCACTGATGGGAGTCGAGAGGGCAAGCCTGAGCAAAAGGGAGGAAGTCAATATAAGCATTCATGAAGAGATGTCGAAGGTATACTCGCATATAATCTAGAAATCTCTTCGCGAGCTTCTCATGCATCAGGGAGTAATCTTCTATGCCACCTCGGAAACAATGATCCTCTTCCAAAATCCAGCCTCCTGCTTGAACCCAGGCTGCTCAATTTTCTTCGAAGACGATGGTGTGTGAAGACTCCTTGTTTAGATGAGAGGTTTGGCGTATTTATGTTCCGTGATAGCTTCGTTCTCGGGCTCTTTGACTTTGCATAGAATGTGATGGAAATTGAAAGTCGAATTTTCATCGAAGGCAACTTCGATGCCCTCAAGACGCCAGGTCATCAAGCACCGGCTGTGTGTAGCCGTCGTGGAATCGTTGTGGCGGGAGGCTTTAATACGCCTTGTGGTCCACGTCGACTTTTGAACCGGATTATACTTCAATGCAGTTCTTCGATTCGTAGTCACTGTTGTAGAGAAAATATTAAGGTCTTTGAGTGTTTTTTTTGTTTTTTCATTGTGATCAGTCCATTACAATCACGTACGAAGCGACCGTTAAACCATCTCAGCGACAGATATCATTGCCTCTAGACCACCGTGAAAGCCCTCCAGCGGGGGTTTGGTCTACGAAGAGATATTGTGCTGAAACCAAGCCGGGAGAAATCCACCGAGTCCTGGGTCCTCCTTTACGATATAAGCATATCCCATCCTTCTCTTGCTAGCACCTATTGTCGATTCACCGATAATAAAAGAGAACGCGAGGAGTGTCGTTGTGGTTGAAGAGATGAAGAGCGGTAGGGAAGCTGGCGAACCCATCGGCCTGCAGCTGTGGCCAGGCCCGGAACTGTCCGGCCGGCGGCATCTCGTGAGGGGTCCAACAATTAGCACTAAGCAGACTCAAGAGTGAAGAATGAATATTTACGGGCGATCCGGAAAACCTTGTCATGTCCCGTGTTTTCCTTGTGAGCTTATAGTTAGACCTGATCAAGGTACGCGAGAATTGGCGAGCATACCCGACAAAAGTAATTGTTTGAATCGTCGGCAACGCTTTGGCACTGGCCCAAGTACTCTTTTGCAAGCGAAAAGGAGTGCGCCACTTAGTAGACCGCAACGGTATAGAAGTGTGCTTGAGCGGTTGGCAATTGTGGGTCCGAGTTGTGACAATGGCAGCAATGCTGCAATCTCGCTTCCGCTTCCTGCGCGAACGATCTCGTCGCCAAGTCGGCCGTGTACTCAAACAATCGAGATAGATACTGTGCGTATGCTGCATGGTGATCCCAAACACTAGCGTACATGACACGATAGAGTCGTACCAAGTATACAGTTATAATCAATACTAGCAGAATACTACCATAAGGGCTCGTCAACGAGGCCTGGACCAGTCGAAGTAGCGTTTTATGATCGCGGGAGACGTAGAAAGGACGCAAATATCGTGAAGATCCTTCCAAATCAGCCAATGTGAAAACCCAGCCCAAATTGCACGTCGCGAAAAGCATCAGACTCTGGGGGCAATTGACGTAGTTCAAGCAAGGCGAGGAGAATGAGACCATATCTCGCCGCAAGATATAACCAAACCGAAACGTTGAAAGAGGTCTTCGGAATCCATTGGAGTACAGAACAGGGGAATGAATGACTCGCGCTGGCACCCCATCGTTCGCGTGAGCCCAAGTAGTGAGCAAAGCCAAGGATGACCGGTACTACGGTCAATATAATAGCTCCAGAGCGCCACCACTGAGGGTGCTCTCCGGGAAGAGACTTGGACGGCCAGGAACCAAAATGAATCACCCCGACCATCACTGAGATCAAGTAGAGGGCCAAGTAGATTTCACTTGGTGTGGAGTCCCCGTCGACACCGCAAAAGAATTGATAGTCGTAAACCGCATTGCCGTCCGTGTTCACTGATTTGTCGAAGTTGTCAGCATCCAGGAGGGCTCCGATGAGAGTAGCCAAAAAGTAAAGAGGGTACGCCGGTAAAAAGAAAGCTAGAGGAACCCTATCATGAATTCTTCGGGTTCCGTGATAATCGTTGCCCAACCGTATCTGGGCGGCACTAGCTTCGGAGCATAACCGGTCCCAGAAACTTTGGGCTACCGAGCATACCCATCCCCAGCACTGTGACCTGAGAGATAATGAAGACGGGGATATTGCTGAGAGGTGCGTAGGAGTGGTGGGGGGAGGGTAGCTCAATGGCGGTTTCGAATTTGGTAACTGGATTCTGTAGGGGTGCCTTACGCACTGAGGTTTGTTCCACCAGCATACATGTGCCACAAATCCGAGGAGTACAGAGGTGAAGGCGATGACCTCAAGTTCGGTGATATACAGGTGATGCGCCAAGCGACCGATCATTTTTGAGACGAACCAGATGGTTTGGAGAAGTGCAATACCCTTGGAGAAGTAGTCGCCGTGGTTGAGAGTGTCTTTGATGTCAGATTCAGGAATCACGACCAAACCCCTCAGGATTAGCTGTTCCAGCAAGGACAAAGACGGATCGCAATCTTCAAAGTCCTGAGAACAACAATTGAGTACCATGTACCGCACGACTGTCGTTTACACTCACGATAACCTTGTGCGAGGAAGATCCTTCGCCTCCGATCAAGCTACGAGACTCAAGAGGCCCGTATACCGGGCCCTGGACTCCACCTTCATTGTCGTCGATAGCAGGGCTGGTGATGTCATATTCAAGTTCCGATGGCTCGTTGCCGGGTTGGACGTGCTCCCTTTGCCGCTGTCCCGCAGCGACAGCGTTTGTGGAATGCCCTTCAATGGGCAAAGCGAGAACATCCGCCGTTGGCGAAGCTGGGTCAATGGTTCGTGGGCTACCGTCTCGGGACGTTTGATTGGTGTTGGAATTTGCGTTGTGTGTGTCCTGAGCGGTAGGTAAATTTTTTTTTAGATAATTATTCTCGATGCTGTTGTGGCAACGTACTCGACCCTCTTTGTCATGCATGGCAATTTCACGGTTATCTGCAGTCTGTTGCAAGAATTCGTCGATACTCTTGATAATCTCTTCTTCGTTGGCGTTAGGGGGCTCCTCCGAATACTGTAGGTAGCATAGGAAATCTTCGCCATCGTACAGGGCAATGCCCTTCATGATAGAAAGAAATCCGTGAGCCTTCGTCCATCCATAACCTATCGGTGTGCAAAAACTATGGTGAGTCAAGTATGACAACCCACGACGAGAAAATGCCTCTTACGTTTGAACCTTTTAGCCACTCGTCCGGCTGTGTAAGTCTGTCTCATAGCCCAGAGCATGACCAGTTCTGGCGCCATAGTCGCAATGAGCATGGTCATGGCGTTGTTGAGTAGACAGCCAATACTAGTCGCGGAATCGACGTATACGACGTCGGGAACGTTGGGGTGAATCGAGGCCCAGATAGAGACGAAAATGACCCAGCAACAAGAACTGACGATGTCCTCGAGCGTGCGACATTCATTAATGTCATTACATGGGCCCGCAGAACCGACGGTGGCATTGCGGGGAGACAGGACTGTCAAGTTCGAAGCGGAACCGATGGCAGACATGAGGAAGTCTCTGAAAGTAGAAGCTGACATCGGCTATGAGTTTGACCAGATAAGAGAATGTCGAGTTGGTAAGGTGAGAAGGGTTCCGATATATGTACTAACCCTACACCAACTGAGGAAACTTGAATCATCGGGAAGTTCCAGAGGACGTCGTGGTGTGGGCGTAACAAATCACTGGCGCTCATACGCAGCGGAAAGTTCATCTCCAACATCTCCAACCTCTTCAGAAACTCTTCCGCGGCATGGTCCGTTCTCCGAAGCTTGATCCAACAACTTGCATCTTGGTGCTTGCAATACCAAAACCAGTTAGACAACTGGAATGAACATGATCGAGAAACATATCTCGACTTACATGCGTGTCGAGCGTTATGTTTGCAGGAGTATATTGTATGTCAGAAATCTAATATTCCCGGCTTCAAATCGGAAGGAATCAAGATGTGAGCTCTGCGACAAAATTCCGACCAGCAATTCGGTAGCTGAAACCCGAACGTTCGGCCTCAGTAGGTGCTTTTGATAAGGTGAGTTAAAGTACTTGCGGGTTGCTTGACCTTGGCTCACACGATCCTGGTCCAGTATCCGCACAACCCGAGGAATTGTGTTACTGTATCCATAGAAGTGAGGTTGCAATAGATCATCCAGCTGCGCTTTTACGCACTAAAAGAACTATTGGCGTCTCTTCCTGGTCAGAAGAATGAAAGCGGATCAGGACATTCAGGAAGAAAGTAGAACGCACAGTTCTCGAAGTTTGACTGCTCTGTGCGCCATGTAGCCAGCTGGCTTTGACAAGGATCCCTGTGATTCTGTGATTGCCTAGGCAGCTGCACCAGTACCGTCTCGCATTTGAGGACCCACAACTTCGCTCTTTTCCGTGATCGAACAAAGTCTGCGGCGTGAAGATGACTCCTTTAGCTTTCTTGAAGGTCGTGTTGCTTGCACGATGTTGATCACGCACTGAGGATTGAGCTTCTGTCACCACACGACGATAAGAGATCATCGAAGGGTGAGAATAGGATGGAGCTATCCAAAGATAGGTGGGCAACGGGCGAGGGTCAATGTGGTTGATGACAAGTCGTGGCGCACGATTCAACTAAACATTGATCATCTATTGATCGATCGGGCCACGTGCAGTACGAGCGAACCTCATTTCCGAAGACTTAGGTCGGCCTAAGCGTCTACGGAAGCAAGGAAATGGTGGGAGCCTGCCAATCTTGGCTAAACACCTCGTCCCTACGTCCCAATCATTTCCCCAATCTCACAATGGAGCGCCACCAATGCACGTTATGCTTCCCTATTCGGTAGTGGAGTCCCCATAGGACGGCTGCATGGATCCTTAACGTCGGACTAGGGCACCGCCAACCCACACCTTCATACATTGTTGACTGTGCCGCAGGACTCCAATGAATGATTAGACAGGTGCACTACATATGTAGAGAGGCATCAGGGTTTCGAGATCGAATACTTCGCGGGCGCCAGCATTCGGATGAGTCTCACCCCTGCATCTCTGGGTCCGCGCTGGATATCTTTGCCCCGACTGAGACTCCAGCAATTAGCGGTTCCAGTAACCCAGATCAATCCTACTCTAGACATGAGCTTCGTCTGTACAACAGACAGACACGACGTACTGAAAATAGGGACACTCGGACTCGGCTTATGAGAGTCTAAATCGATATTCGAGGTGTTCTAATGCAGTGTGATCGTTGCAACCTATCATCATGCGAGCCAGACATAGTAAAATGAGCTCACCAACATACTCAAGGACGCACGAGGCCCCCAGGTGATATAGGGTTGTTTCCTATGACGGCTTCCGTCAGTCGATGCCTTCCTATATCCTGACGTCCTGTTCGGATTTTTCGGTCTTGTCCACGTGCTATTCTCAGCTTTGTACGTTCTTCCAACGGGAGGACAAAGCAATCAGCGTAAAGATAGCTGGTGCGTTCCTGGCGCGTGCACTTCTGAAAAACGCACGGTGTATGTCGTATGTCGCGGATTTCTAGATCCTAGTGGGATCCTGCTGCCTTGCCATTGAACGATCCATTCGGGATTTGTAGCTTCGTCTGAGACACATTAGCGCAGCTTCCAAGAACTAGAGCCAAGTAGGACGGAGTACTATCACCTTGCACCGGACGGAGTGGTCACCAGATATACTGCGGAAGTCGAGAATACTCGAGCTTCCTTGATTGATGGCCAATGGTTGCCCTTTGGTAGAAAATGTCGATGTCTGGTTAAGACTATGAATTAGAATACGTTGTACGTGGGTGTTAGAAGGGAGGGAAGGGAGCCGAGGTCGTTACCTGAGAAAAACATATCGTATTGCTGGATATATTTGGAGTGTTGATCTGAATCATGCACGCTGATTCCTTGACACTCACGCTTTAACAACCTTGTCGTATGAGCTCTTTGGAAGGCCTACCCTTCCGAATACTTGGTCATTACATGGGAGTTCAATATAGCGGATTTGAGAGAGGATGACTGCAGTGAGTGGCTATAAAATCATTTATTCCTACCTGCACTTGGGCTTGTCCTAGTCGTCACTCCTATGACTGAAAAGGTGTTTGTTTCGCAACTACTGTTCCATTCGCAGGCAAACTTGGACATTGTGGACCAATATCGTGAGCTTAAGTCACAAAAGCGAGAACGATGTACTCACAGCACAAGTTTGACGTTAGAATCGAGAACCAGACAACCTCCCCAAATCGTTCCAAAGAGAAAACAATATGCGACTCCTCTCGGCGAGTTTCCTAGCACCATCGCATCCGCTCATAGGCACCTAGAGCTCTCAGCCGCAGCCGCCTGATTCGGAAACAATCTCAAGACATCTCACAAATGATTGCTCTAAGTGGACAGCAACGACAAGAAATCAGAACGACCCTTCGCCACCCTGGTGGATGTATTTGCGTCGTGGTATCTGAATGGACAGCTTTCGATACACATCTTTACAGTGGCCGCCTCCCAGTCCGGGAGGTCCGCCGAGCACCAGACATCTCCCGACCTGTTGGGCAGTCAACGTCGATGAGGTCAAATTCTTCCGTACCAGCCCATACCGGTTCTATCGTCACATAGGCCAGATTGCAGCCTCTTTCCTCCCCGTCCCTTGCTGCAATGAGGGTCAATTCAACGTGATCGCCGCTGAAGATCTCGGCCATAGCAAAGGGGCAAATATAGGCCGTACGACCCTCTTCCTTCGTGCCTCTTGTGTCGAATGAACCTCGAACGAGGCCTTCCGTGTATTCCGAAGTCCCGTCGCTTCAGCCTCCCAGCGAGAGATTGGTACCGCGGGAATTGTGACTCGAGGAAAAAGGAAATGGAAGCTAGTATGAACTCCCATCCGGATCGACTCGAAACTCTTCTTGAAGGTTCAGGTTAGGTGCGAGGTGCAACTCAACAGAGAGCGATTGATTCTGAATGTTCAATTGTAACTTCAAGAATAGGTTCGGTGGAAGGTTCTGGATGGGTAAACTGCGCAAAATTAAGGCTCAGTTCAGGAAGAGTAAAAATCTTGGCCAACTCGCTAGCGACTCACCACGACACTACGCCCCAGGCTCTTGAAGAGCGGCAACCCTATATCATACCCTCTTTCAACTTCCAATCGTCCAAAAAATACTTGCTTAGCTATGAAACAGCCATGCGCCAGCTCAGTCAGGACGTTTCCAGCTATCCATTTTTTACCGTTGGGAATCGACAACGAATCCAACTGGTTGCGACTACTAGGAAGTTCATGTCGGATTTTGCAGAGGCTTCAAGGGAGGACTTGGGTCAAACGGCTTGAAAGGGTCTGATTTAGGTTTGGAAGAAAGTCTCGCGTGAGCAGAACGTGCTCAGCTCGCTAGTAGCCGTAGCGATGAGTTAGTCACACGCTTCCTGTTCTGGTATCACCATCGCCATGATTTCTTCACATTCATTCCATCACATCCCTCTGTATACTTATTACTTGCTCTTCCAATCCACGGCTCACGACGCCATCTATAATTTCTTTCTGGAACAGATGATCATCCCAAGCTGTGAATCGAGTAAGGTCTAAATCCTTCTAAGGCTCGAAAGTCTTTTAGCTGCCTTGGGCCGCTTCAGCACTACAAGATCTCAGTCATCACGCAAGAAAGAGATCCATTTAAGTCTAAAGGCTCAAAACCAATCCCTGACCCAGTACTCATTCAAGTTGACAGAAATCTGCTATAATCATCAACGCTCACATTGGCCGGTTTGCATCTTATCTAGTACCGCAGGTCGTTCCACTTTGCATAGGAGACCGGGTGGTAGACGAAATATAAACCATGTCATGCTCATCAACCCCCTGCGAGCAGTCCTGCGAAGAGATGGTTTGTCTTCAGGGAGACAAAAAAGCTGTTAAACTCTCTCTCATCTGACTGGCAAGGCTGCCATCGGCAGTCTGATATCGCAGATTCGCAACCAAGACTCGTTCGAATGTATGTACGCTCGGGCGATGTCCTTTCTTAATATTGAAGCGGCTAATACCCTCCGAGGCCACCTGGCAACCTGATGCTAGGGATTGTGTACCAAGACTGGGAATCCGAATATCACCTGGCTTCACTCTCGCAGATACGTCTTCAATACGTGCTGGGAACTACTTGGGTCGTCTCCTTCGGCAATAATCTCGTGACTAGAGGCATAGTTTTGGAACTCAGACGATTCGGATCTTCGCACGAGATGCGCGCTGAAGTTCCTAGAATACTGTCACGTTGCTAGAGCGTCTTGGCGGACTCTTGCGGCGCCTAAAAAGTTGCTCAAACCCTAAACGTTTCACCTACGTTTACAGGGAGATGATTGTCTTTGGTATCCTCCTTCATGCTGGCAGTTGAGCGAACCGGGCCTCTCAGCGCTGTTACTGTTTTTTGACTTCCGCTTGCAAGTCAGACTTACGTATTTCCGTTATTCTTCCCACCTTTTGTTTGTTATAATGGGCCGTGAAATGCTTAAAAGCCCGATTCCGTCCAAGTAAACAGCTCTCCCCTCTATCTCACAAACCACCATCTGCCTTAACATGCCTCCTCCGCGAGTACTCACTCCAAGCAACGAGATGAGTGACAATACTCCCACCTCGACACAATCTTCCGAGCAACCTAGCCGTGTAAAGGTATGTTCACCTTTTCGTCGTGTCAATACACTCTCAAATCTGACCTTATACCCAGAGGTTTTTTGATTGTCTTTGTGAAGCGTTCTGCTGCTTTTGGTGCGTTGGTGGGGACAATTCGAGGGACCGGGCTTTTGAGATGCGATAGACGCTGCTAGCTCACGTTCTGGTATGTCGTCCCTGGCTCTGTCATCCTCATCGTGCGTTCGCTCACAACCCAACAGCTACCACCACTGAGACTTCCTTTCAACAGCCATAATTACCAGTCGATACACGCAATACGATTTTAATTGTGGCGATCCATACCTATCGAAAATGTCCCTACCACTTGGATTCAGGTTATTTGAATACGTTTCGTCGCAAAGAAGGAGTACAGGTCGCTGCTCTGCTAAACACGCGCTGTTGTTCATGAACAGCTTCAGATATAGCAGCCCCGCAGGCGAGTGCAGTCACTCCAAACATGACCAGTATACGAAGAACTTTACATCTAGACATCGCCGAGCGGTGTTACCTCACCGGCACGATATTCATGTCCGGGAGTCATCAAGTACACTACTCATTCTGATCAGTAATTAAGCTTTTAACAGCTTCATATATCAGCACGCCAAATACAAGGGGTCTCTTAAGCAGCGACAGGACCAGTAGCGTCCAGACACGTAATGAGCTTCGGATATCGCGCAAGTTCCGGTCCAGTCAAGATTCTATGAAGACAGTGCACTTGCATGATGGTTCATGATATGAGTATGAGAAGATAGAATGATTCGCCACCCGCATATTAGATTCAGACGAATAGGAAGAAATCATCAAACTCACCCTCGCGTCTCCATCGATATATTGGATAGCTTGTTCTCCCGCTCCCCCGTTTTGTCATCGTTAAGAGATATCGGCATACTAAGATCCTTCTCCGTCGACCTGCTAACCCGGTCCGCGCCATTCTCTGGGCCTGTCTGAGAGCTATGGCCCCTTGAAGGAAATTGAGACTGCGACTTCGAAGGGGTCTTACTAGGAGACCGCGACTGCGTCTCACTAGTGAGCTTAGCCGCAGCACCTAGGACTGATAACTCCTTCGGAGACGAGGGCATCATCATATCCTCTTTGAGTATAGCCTTCACGGAGATTATTGTTTCTTACCTTGTCATCAACAGCAATTGCAACAGCAGATTCGCCTCTAACAGCTCCCGCTGTTACAGCTTTCTGTTACGCCGACATTAGCTGGGTAAATTCGTCCGGGTTGGACGTAAAGTCGGGCTCCTGGGTAGCTGAAGAGCAAGCCATTTACTAGAGCTTTGTGCAACCGAAACTGGAACGTGTCAACGCCGAGTCCCCCAAGGCTATCGGGAGAAGAAATGATCTTGTAGAAGCAGTGACGTCGATCTAATCCATACCCTACCCCAAATTCACGGTCATGTGTGTATTCGAGAAGTGATTGCAGCGAGTCGGGGTCCTCATTAGGTGATTCCTCCCAGCCGTGCTGTCTGTCTTCTCAGAGTGGTCGATGTCGCGGTAACAGTCTTGCGTTGTGTTTCGAGCCTATTGAGCGAGCCTGAATGACCCCCGGTCGCGAGGTGTGCATCTAAGTTCTCTGACATCCCGGGCCACACAATGCTGGTTTTCCTGCTGGTTGACCTTGAAGGAAGGTCGTGGCCGTGTAGGAAATAGCGGCCCCGAGGTACCGGTTTGAGAGGTGATCATTAGATAGTAATCATCGCGGCTCCGTAACGCTGCCTGGAACTGGCGTAGCAGGTAGCGTCAACGAGAGAACTCAATCCGTAGTTCGCTGTCTTGCGCTATAATAGGTCAGCTCCGATTGAGCTTTGCATGGGTTACTGCCCGCGTTGCGTTCGTAGCATTCGAACTTGGATAGCGGTGACTGCCATAACGGGAGATGTGGCAAGTCTACTTTAGGACGAAGGTGAAGACGTCGGGGTGGCATTCATGGGGCCGAGGATTCATGGCCTAAGCAAAAGAGATGGGTGAAGTCACAAGGTGATGGTCTCACTGAAAGGCTTGCAATCCTGGGACCTGCGCCGAGCTCACGCTGAGATTGGCTGACGGTAGCGGCGGGCCGTAGCCGCGGCAATGGATCCGTACGCCAACGAGCCCTGCTCCCCAGTAAAAATGAACATACAAAATGACGCATTGTCAGCAATTGTCAGCTATTCCCAGGCATTAAGCGAGGGGGTCCCACCGAGTTTGCGCAAATATCCCGCAATTGTCTGACAATAGCCAGCAATATGAAAATCGAGACACTTTTTCGCATTGTCAGCTATTCACAGCTATTATGGACCATAGTGAGCAGGTGTCGGGGCTGGTCAACCGGGCTATTCTCGTGTATTGCTACATATTGCACTTAAGCCACTCAAGTGCACATCAAACTATTGCCAGAAATTTAATCCAATTGATGACTATTATACAGTACAAGTGCTACGAGGAACTACGTGAATCATTGAATGATACGTGTGAGATGTACTAATAGACCAACGAGAGGTAGGTACCGCGGATGCCGCCATCGCATTGATTTACAAACAACTCCTATCCTGGACGTTGTGAGTTACTTGGATGTCAAGTGAAAGAAAGAGGGGAGACTTACCTGAACTCAAAAGAAGGCGGCATCACGATTGGTCTGTACACTTGCCATGCGGCACGTCAGAAGTGGGAAAAAAAAACTATGGAGCAGTTAGTACTCTGAAACTGGCAGAGACAGCACAGCTTAGGAACGTACCCTAAAGAGATCCAAAAAATCCTTGGCGCATACACACATGGCTACTGTTTTCAGTTGATCCGAAGGGCTCGACGGCAGGTATTCGTTGCCAGTTGAAGTGAACGAGTAGCCAGGGAACACCGGGGAGATTGAAAACTCTAAAATGAGCGAATTAAATGAGGTTAATCCTCGGCACAGAGACTGGAAATACTCACCATATGCGTACGCACAAGATCAATGACTCAAAACCCGCGACCAGACCTGCTTGACTTCAGAATCATATTTGAAGGCTGAACGTGACTTCTGAGTGTCATAACGGATAAGATCAGTATAATAAAATGAGACGTTGAAAGGCTAGGAAATTGAGGGGAAAGAGCTTACTGATGCTGAAAATTAAATATTAAATGGTACGATGGTCGTGGTCTTGAAGAGAGTGAGCTGGCGGGTGGCTGTGTCCAAATTTGACAATTCCCGCTACTGACGTAAGGAAGTAGAAGGGTTTTTACCATGGGTGTCGAAAACTCCGATTCTGCAAAACTGCGCCAAGCCTAACCTCGATTTAGGCGCCCAACACGTGGAAACCTGATGGCCGCACGGCTTGCTTTTGGGCGCTTACGCCTCTTCTCAGTTCTCCGTCCAGTTCGACCTCCAGTTCGCAGCCGGATGCCTAGTTCGCGCCCCAGTTCGACTCGACGACCGCGAACCAAGTTTCTCCGAGATCAAAAGACAATTGAAAAAATTCGCCTTGGCCACCCCAGCCGATTCACGGCCATCAACTCGAATGAATTGCGACCATGCGGTTCCAGCGAATTTTTTTTTCCTCGCCCTGTCCTTGCGTCACGTGACCCGTCAGGACCTACTCGGTCGAGGCTCGAGAGTTAGCCAAACATGTCGTTCGTGGAACCACTGCTGCTTGTTTCTCTACTATGATTATCGTAGGACTCATTTACATTGTCTAAGCTCCCGACGTCGGTCGACGCGCGAGTCTCAGGGTCGGGCAATCGCATGGCACTGCTGTTGCTTGTTTCTCTACTATGAATATCGCGCGATTTATCTTGTCTAAGGTCCCGACCATGACTCAAGTACTCAGGTCGGTCTCGCCTTCCTCTAGGGTTCATAAAGCTTAAAGGGCCAATTGGTCAAGGTAGGTCCAGGTACCCCGGGGTGGTGTGTTTCACGTACGAGCTCGCCACGTCGGGGCTACATGTAAATACTCTTGCTATCTGGGACTGGAATATTTTGTGCAAGTCAATAGGACGGTGTATTCTGCCGTTCTACATCGGCGTCCTGTATGTTTTACGAGTCTACCGGGCTCTTGATCTCTGTCTCTTAGTATGCTCAGTGTACAAGAAACAGTCATGATTCTTCTTTGACGCACGTTCAGCGCAGGGCGGTAAGTTTCCCTCATCTTCCACGTGCTGATACAATAACTGGTGTCATCGTATGCCAGGGAAAAAATGTATTCGAGTACTCACTACGATGACAATTAGGTGTACAGGTCTATTTCTGTGGGACTTAGTGTGTCGGCCCATTGGACTGGAACCAATAGTAGGTTTTCTTGAACGATGGCTTTTCTCCTGAATCTTTTCTTTTTATCAGGACCTCTTTGTTTACGCGTTTCGTGGTATACGCATTTCTGAGCCTTCCTTGATCGGCAGTAGGAACAAAGCGGTCGGTCACCGTCACAGCGCCTCTTTTGCTCTAGTAGGATCCGTCAGTCCTCACTCAAATCAGCAGAAAGTATATGAGATATACTTGCCACGACACGAAAGGCAAGCTATTATGATCTTGCCATGTCGATCGAAAAGTTCCGATTGAGTGGTTTCTTCGGAACCATCCGGTGGCAAGTCCAACGCAACTACGGTCTTCCTGTGGTCCTTCGCTATCGACACGGGCTGATGATTGTCGTTCATCATGCCGTCTTTCTGAACAAATTCTCTTCGTCTCCTGCATTCTTTTTGTACTCTACTAGGACCTCTTCTCCTGCGTGTCTCATCATAAACACATGATTCCTGGTTATTCGTCAACTGGCACTGGAAACAATGTGGTCGGTTACCGTCACAACGTATTCTCTTTTCTGGTAGTAGGTGTCAATGCCCACTCGAATTCATGTAATGTGTATGGGAGATACTCACTACGGCAAGAGCAACACGCTATCACGATTCTCCCGGACTTGTCAAAAAGCTCCGATTGGTATTGAGTATCTTCGTGCAATCCTTCCTCTTCCTCTCCCTCCGACGTCGCCGACGCTGACGCCACAGCGCCTTCGTGCTCTCCGACTGCTGGCGCGCTTTCCTCTGGAGTGCTGTCCTTTGATTGTTCGAGTTTCTGGGCATAATCTATAATGTCGTGCTGCACAGCGTTGGGTGGGTGATGAAGATTTGTGGTTGAGTCGACCAGCGGTGTGCGCCATTGAGAGTCCGTGAATTGTTGATTTTGAAAGGGTCCATCTGGAGAGGAACGAGCTTCAAGAGATGTCGAAGACGCAACCTGGCAAGAAAGTTTGAACCTCAAGAAACGTGTGGTTCCGGGGTCATCCTCGACCTCTGTAGCATTGACAGAAGGGTCGGAGTCTTTGCGATGGAGGTAAGAAATAAGGGTTGGCAGCAAGGAGTCGTTTGCGTTTCGAGTCGGGTAGTTGTTCTCTACAGATTCACATCTAGAAGATGGCGGAGTCGTCGTTGACCTATGCTGATGCAGGTGGGAGAAGTCCGAGTTGAGGGGAGAGTGTGTTGCATTACCAGTCGACGACAAAGTTGTTGGACTAGGTGGGTGTATTTGTTCGAGAGATATGAACCAGGGCGGAGGTGTAATTCTTCTAATTGCACTATCGTGAGTTCCTTTCCATCCAATTCAATTGAGGAAATCGAGATAATCCAACCTAAGGAAGTGGGGGAATTTCCTCCGTAGGTCGTCGTCCGCCGAAGATACTGGTTGCGCGTCCGTAGATGGGCTATCATTATCAGACGAGTGTGTGTAAAGGAGAGGGATGAGGGTGGCAGGTAGCGAGCTGATGGAATTGTCGTGTCGGTGAGTACAAGTTCCAAAAGGCTGTTCAGTATTTGTGGCGACCTCCATAGTATTGGTGGTTGTGTATGGCATGGTCGGGGTCGGCGTGGAGCAAGTTGCAGGTATATTCGAGACAAAATCTTTTCGTGTTCAATGAGTATTTCGTGCGTACGTGGTATGTATTTGAAGGTGTCGTGCTTCTCCTTTGGAGCTGTGTCATTTCTATTATGTAGTATATCAATCACTGAAGCTTGGGACTTACGCGTGTATATTCTTGTTCTCTCATTTTCTCAGTGCAACTATAACGTATGCCGGTCATAGGCTATTCGAGTCATATTCTTTCTGCAGTTACAACCGACGTATGGTTCAGGTTTTCTCAGGCGCGGAGAGCCAATGCATCAATGGCTTCAGAAGCCTCGAAGTTGGCACTGGGCCTTACTCCCTATCTTGCCACCATCGGGCACTGTTCATCGGGTCGCAACTCAGCAACGTGGTCGATTGGGTTTTCAGAGACGCTTCTCAACTCTACAGAGAGAGGAGTGCGAGACGAGGGGTGTATTCACGTTGCAGAATCGTCTTTTAGATGGTGGAGTTTGGTCAGAAGGATGTGCGGGGCTCGCAGGCAAGACAGTTGTTCCTTCATCGTCGTTTGCGGGGGCATGTTAAATGGTGAAGGATAAAACAAAAACTTTTCGAGTGTTTATAGCTCCGATGCTGTTTTATAGATTGGAACAACGTTGATCCGGCGATGGAAAAGGAAGTGGTTCATTCAGGAGGGACTCCAATCCATTGAGCATGATCCACATACCGGGGTTCGGGCCATGTTTATACGAAGGTTGGCTAGATCGTCAACATGGGTGATCAAACCCTGATTCATGCAATGTGGTCGCTCATCAGTGTTCGGGGTGATACCGGAGAGAGGTTCCAGCTCATTATGTATGTGGGTATGAATTCCGTGGGCTAAGGAACTGGCGAGTCCGCTTTGAGGGTGGTTAGAGCGATGAAGAGGATAACAACGACTGAAGGCCGTAGAACGAAGAAGAGAAGAGAACCCGAAGAGATTTGGTTGGAAGGTCAGAACTTAGTCTCATCGGTACTCCGATTTGAGGGGACGTTGGTGAGCCGTATGCTATCAAGAGTCACCAGTCTTCACCGGCGACCGGCAGCTATGATGGTTTGGTTGCGGTAGATCCGCAAATACGGTGCTGACCCTGGACGAGTCTGGGCGAGGAAGAAGAAAAGAAATACCCGACGAGGCTTGATTCGAAGGTCCGATTCTGAGCGAATGTCGATGGGTTATATGTGACCAAAAGTCATCAGTCTTCGCCGGCAGCTACATCCAGTTGCGAAACATCCGCGAAACCAAAGCTAGCCTTGAATGAAGTTGCAGCGTCGAAGAAGAGCAGAAGCCGATGAGACTTAATTAAGGGCAGAGGATGGTCCATTAGTGATTTGTATAATGCAGAGCTGACCATGGATGGGGCTGGAGAGACGAAGAGAAGAATGAAGGCGGGAGATACTTGACTGAAAGCTCAGAAAGATAGGCATTCGATAACCTGAAGATTGTTTAGAGCTGAGTCTGGGCGGTGAAGGTGAGGGGAGGACTGTACTTTTCGAACGATGTGCAAAAGTTGGCCGGAAACGGGTAGTGCTGAATAATCGGTGTACCAGGGGCGGGGAGTCCGGTTCTTCAACTTTATTCCCAATCACACGTCTCACCGTCCGTCGAGTTGTTGTAAGTATGGGTCGCATCTTGCCATTTGCATAGCTAATTACAAATACAGGTCCTAGTGAGTCATATACCGAGACTCAAGAGTTTGACTCCTGAAAGTCATTCATTCAATCATCGAGCTCTCGTCGTCCTGCAGTCTACGAGGCTTCTTACGGTACCTTGACGATTCCTCTGAACTCGCGTCGTCACTTCCAGACCCCATCTCGTCGCAAGAACGCCTACGTTTGGTTGATGTGTTGGCGACCGTACCCGCACCTTCTAAGTAACTATTCGTAACGACGGGCGACGAACTCCCCACAATGGAACGTTCCCCATCTGGGTCGGATTCTGTCCAGTCAGGATCAGAATATACACAGGTCTGGCGACGACCTCTATGAATTGGTGCACTGGGTACCATTAATACCGAAGGCGAATGAGAACGGGACGAGGATTCTCTGGGTCGCTGTAATAAACCACTGCGAAATGGATGCCGACCACGTCGAAGTACCAACGGATATATAGGTGAAGGAGAACGAGGTTCATGATCAGATTCACTAGAACCTTGGTGAGCACAATTAGTGAGAATCAACTGAGTCGATTAATAGAAAATGACAGACCTGAAGATGTTTCTGATTCTAGACGCTGGTTTATGAGCCCTGATGCGGATGCCGGGCCAGGTGCTGACTCTTCCTCGTCGCTCGCAGTAGCTGGATCATCGTCCTCCCATTCGATTTCGTTATCGGAAACAACGAACCCGTCGCATAAATATCCGTTCAAATCGAGTTCTTCCGCCTTTGGTTCTGAAACGATAAATGATCCTTCCGATCCTGCGTCGTCAGACATGTCTTCGTCGTTGTGATGCTCCCGTCCATCGGTGTATCGGTCACAGTCATGCATGAGAATGCGATCGGCGTGTACGCACCTCAACTAAAAAATGATTGAGGGAAAAAGAGGTCAGGCTCCTGGAAAGATCGGAAACGCGCTTCCATAATAAATGTTGTACTGCGTGTGTAGGTTGCACCTCAGATTTTTCATGACCAACCTTCCCACATACTGTTCTTTTGATCACTTACCTGTTCTTGATATATCGTGGAAATGTCCTTCAGTACTGATACACCTTAACATCGTCGTAAAGGTCCAGGGGTTTGTTGGATGTCATGCGGCGTAGCTTTGCGTATGGTTTGAATAAAATAAAAAGAGCGAGCCGTATTCGCTTTTATCTGTTGAACCTGGTAATATTGCGGGATCAAACGGGATCAATCACACAACGCAGGAACGTAGGAATACGAGCACGTCTATTAAGACAGCAGAGTTCCGATCTTGAGTGTTTCGATGTCGCTTCGATACGGCGAGATTAAGCAGTTTTCACCTCTACAGTCTATGCTCCACTCAAGATCGTATCAGCGAGGGGGGACTTCAATAAATCTCGAGTGTCGTGTGGCGTTAGAGGTTCCTAGTATGTCAGATTGGTCGCAGCTCCTCAGAGGGGGTTTTAGTGGCGTGCGATGGGCATGTGCGCTGGAAATATAATCATAGCGGCCGTCCAGCGGCAGGTCCTGCTACTTGACGGAATAAGATATGGTTCCATGTATCTAATACAAGAATATAATTTCTACCGAGGAAGTCAGTAGCCTCAACCACCCCGTCGATAAGGATTCAACATCCTTGCACCCTATGATATCGGACACACATATCTCCACGCGTTGTAGGTGTTTCGCCAACGTTAGCGTACGTCCGACAGGCATTAGCGCGTCCTGCAGTAATATCAGTACGACATTATAACACAAACACACTATCAACGCACCTTTCCGACGTGAGCTTGGGATTGGAGCCGGAAAGTTTCAACATTTGGGGTTCCGTGTAAGAGATTAGCTAGCAGGTCCAAGCTTCCTGTCCATCTAGTTAAACCAACCCACTTTACGCTCAGAAACAGCATTGAAGGTTGTCCAACCAAGGTTGTTGTGTCGATGTCCACGCGGAGATGCAAGCGTTCCAATGACGGGTTTGCCACCAGCATTGGAAGCATCTCGACAGGACCATGAAACGTCAATAGTCGTGGTAGTGGGACTCCCTTCGGCAAGCCACTCCCTTGACATGTCACCCGGATTTCCAGATTTTCCAGGGCAGATGTCGGTGCTAACAACATTCTCCGGAGCTCTTCCATGTACCCCGAACACAGGAACAGACCCGAAAGGGAAGGGGTGGGCCACAACTTGTAAGATCGGAGGCCTTCAGCGAGTACTAGTTTTGCAACACCGAATGTTAAGGTAACCATCATAAATGATCGCATGTCCAACTCCAGAGAAGTGAGGCTTTTCGAGGCCACGGTTCGTGGCAGCATGAGGGTAGGATCATTGTATGGGGACCAAGAGACGCCTATTAACACAATTTCGGAAGGGGTAGGGATCACGACTTGTGATTCGGATTTCCTGCTGTTCGGGACAGTAATGTCGTCAAAGACGACCCATTTCAGGATCAGCGATGACAGTCGCTTCCCGTTCAATATGCAGAACAGGTCGATGGTCTGAATGGTCTGATTGATGATGGTTAACTTCTGCAGGTTGTAGAACGAGTCCACCAAGCCTCTCAAACGAACATCCATCATTAACTCCTCGGACACAGCCGGCCCGATCTCGATTGCACGAGGTACTCTCTTATAAGCAATGCTCTCCTTGCGTTTCCAAAAGTTCAAAAAGCTCCACGATTGCGCGAATGACCGGAATTGAATTGAAGCGTACAATACCAGTCGGACAGCACCACACAGGCGCTTCTTGACCCGCATACAGGTCGAGAGGTCACAGGGGCGGAGATAACCGAACACCCTCATCCACGTTTCGACAGGTAGCTGGTCGGACCTACATCGCCATCATCAGTTTACTTATTCATGTAAGAGCGTCATGGCCAAACGCGTACCTATCAAAGGTTATCAAGTCGACATGGCCACTTTGATGCTGGCAAACGACTATGAACGGTTTTTCACCCCGCCATGCAACTGGCTCATTCTCCAGCATAACACGCGTACGAGGAAGTAGGAAATCGGAGGAGGAGAACATGAGGGGTATGCGGGAAGGTTTCAGCCCACCAGTTCTTTTATGTGAAGCAGAAGGACCTGAAAGGGTAGAATGAATCAGCGGTTGATCAGCGGTCGAAGTGATTGTATCACAAAAGCCAACGTATCGCATTCATGTATCCGCTCTTCTGCATCGCCGTCTTCGACTTGAGGGGGTATCAGCGTACCCCCAGTGGACAAACAGGAAACGCAACAAGTCCACATACCCATTGCAATCCAGATCGAATCCTGTGACGCGTGGCATCTTTTCAACACTGGTCGTAAGGAGTACCAAGTCGCTACTCCACATTAACATGGCGCAAGTTTTATGATGGGCAGTACTGCAGAGTGGTTTCTTTACACAGATACAGAGTGCCTGGTCAGCTCAATCGAGCAGGGAAACCAACGTTTCTCAGACCTCTCAGCAGGTTATTTTCCTTTTGTTTAGATGTTCCGCACTCACCTATCGGAAGAGACTTCATTAGAAGTAGAACGGGTTAGGGATTTTGTGATTTTATGATTCTGTTTGATAAGAAGTACCAGTTTTTTTCAACTGCGAAACGAGTGGCAGTACTCTCTCGAACGCAATACGACGGAAAGTCGGGACTGAGCGAGATTCGATGGACTATGGGACGTGGATGAGAAGGTATATTGTAGCCAAGAATCACCGCCCGTACTCTCCGATCTTGCTGTCGACTGGTCTTCAGTAGTCATCGGCATTGAATAGGGCTTGAGTGTTCGCGTCGTTGAGAGGAATATCCTAAATGGCACATTTTGTCGTCATAGAGGTCAACGTCTATCTTTAAAGAGCACACTGAGAGCGTAGAGACGGGTGGAGAAGTGCACGGACCACCCAGGCCATTTATGGTAAAGCATTCCCGCGACTCAAAAATCTAATTTTCAGTATTCTTTTGTTCGGTTTAGGGTCTGCGTCCCAGGAATCTCGTCCGCGAAACGCAGGGTGTGCTTTACCTTGCCCTAGGTCATTCTGAACGATGTGGTCTGGATTTCGTGACCATTTTCATCTCTACTACCATTCATTCAAGAGGATGTCTGTGAAGGCGAGTTGTTGGGGACGCAAGAACCGTACACCTCGATATCGTTGCGAAGTTGCGTCTCATACAAGTTCTACATTGTTGGTTTGGTACTTAGGCTGGTAGGCAGGTAAGTGCGAAGTCGAGATGCAGATCAAGGGAAAGTGTTTGATTTTAAATATACTCGGAGAAGCGAGATATTTATTGACGATGGATAATGTGGGTGCTCTGCAAGCAGTCGTTCTCATGAGCGGGATCTGTACGTTCACGATGATGACGATTTCGAGGGGTTATGAATGCAGTGCGTGCGGAATTTTCATGGTAATTTTCCCTACGATGTAAGGCTAGGTAAGTTCCACGGTGGAGTTTTCCGCCGGTATAGCGTCTATCAAATTCTTGTGCTAAGTACTTTAGGTCTGTATCCGCATGGTGGCGCTTATGGTCATATAAAGGTTGTTCCTTGTGGTGGTACTTATCCAAATTCCTCTCTTCCAAAATCATTCGGGGTCAGCTCATACATTATTGAAAGGCGGGAGCAAATATGCAGTGCGTACCAATGCTTATGGATCTTAGTTCTAAAGTCAAATCAACTAGGTTTAGGGTCTTGAGTGATCGTATGGTCAACTTTCTCACAATCGCGCAGGCTTTTGCCCCCGAAATTGCGGAGTATCTGTCGCCTGCGGATGTGGCCAGGTTTTCGGCGGTTAACCATGTGTTTCGTGCTGGAGCTCGTTCGATGTATTGGCGCCGGTATCTTACGCTGCTTGGGCGTTACCTCTTTTCTATTGACAATTGTCAAGCTTTTCGAGCTCTTCAACGAAGGTCTGGGAGTGTGATCGTGGGGTTGGTCGTGGTGTTTTTTCTCAATGGAGGGTATTCGCCCGAAGTAGACCTTGACATCTTGTGCAGTGCTGAGAGCGCATCTGATCTTCAATCCTTCTTGGAGCGCGATGTAGGATATCGTGCCATGGGCACGAAGGGCGGTATGGACTTCGAAGCACTCTCTGGTATCGAAAGAGCGTGCGGCCTCCAACACGAGACGCGTGGACGCAAGATAAACATCTACGTATGTTCAAGAAGTCCGATGGATGTTGTCCTTAGGTCTTACTCAAGTTCGTCATCATTCATTTTTTTTTGATTGTATGTCCGAGTTCTCAATCATGTTCCAGCGATTGGAATGAACTTTATAACAAGCCATTCCGCGGTATCTTTGTACCCTTTTACCACGTTTTGTCGGTCGAAAATGGTCGTTTGTAGTCAGAATGCATGGCGACGGAGTTCAGATGAAGCGTCGGTTCACATACAAAAGTGGATGTGTCGCGGGTGGGGCACTATGGTAACTCCAGATGCACCCTTCGTAGTTCGAACGGTGTCGGAGTATACGTCACAACGCAGAGTTGGCGACCCCGCGACCTGGACTTTGGTACTGGATGATTCTGAATTCGAAGGCTGGAGCATCTTTTGTAACACCTGGAATCATTCTATGGTGTCGTCGAAATTTGCTCTCATGTTCGAAACTGTGCAGTGTCATTACGTTGGCGGAGTTTACACTACGGCGGAACAAGTGTGGAACATTCTGTGCCCGGGACCAATCTGCGCTCTTAACTTTGAGGGTATTGGCGGTGCAGAAAACTTGCAATTGATCAAGTGAGAGTTAACTGGTTTAGTTTTGAAGTCTCAACTAACTTCATCAGCATATTCAAGCGTATAAGAGATCAGGTAGATCTTCAGTTCTCATGTTCCCGCGCACGCCGAGTGGTGCAATATGTGCGTACGGTAGTGGCGCCGTGGCTCGGACAAGAAGGGAAGATATCCGGAGCGGCAATTTTTGGTCTACGGTGGCGGTTGACGCCTCTGTTCTGCGGTCTTAGGTATCCTCCTGCCGTGAGTGTATTTCATGTGTGCATTAATCAGCTCAGCATTTTGCTAAGTGGCGAGCAATAGTTGACGTTGCGGGTTTCTGAACATCTCCATGGTCGGGCTATCATTGAGGCAAAGTTGTTCTTTGATGCAGCTGTGTACAAACGACGAGGATTTTTGTTCTCTGTGCGCCTGGATAGGAGGATTGTGGGTATCGGATACCAGATATCATCTTCATTCGGGCCTCCGTGTAACACGCAACACACGCAACCACATTGCATCAAGTTTCCGAGCGACAAGACCGTTGTCAAGGCGTTTCGGGACAAAGTCAAAGAATCAGTAGTTGAACAACTATTGGTGGCATGGGGCGTTTCGGGGATAACACGAGAGGTCACCGGAGGTGAGGTATTTCTATTGACAGAGCAGATCTTGCAGTTGTGCTCCGTTCTAGCGTTCGAGATAGATATAGTGCGTCCCAATTCATTGACTGGTTCGAAAAGGATGCGGACTTACCATCATACAACGTAGATTAGTGTCACTCCGCTGCGCCGAGATCAAATTTGTGTTTATTTCAATTTTCCTTGTTTGCTGTTCTTTTCGACTCCTGTGTCTTTCGACTACAACCTGCGAACTGGGTGTCGTCTAGCTAGCGAAGGGTTTGTAATGGTAGTGTACTCCAACGGAACGCCATGGTTGAGGTAGTTCTATTTGTGGTATGCGTGAAGGTAGACAGTTGTGTCGGTGTATCTGAGGTTCTCGTTATCTATGGTGATTCGATAAGTGGCTCGATAGGAGTGGTCTGAGAGGTGGTATGATATCGAATGATGGGTAAAGTTGAAGTGTCCGGTCTGCATGTGTACTCCGATGAAAAGTTCATTGGGTTTTGCAAGGACCTACTTCGTGATTATGGTCATCCAACCTTGTTTTGCGTTTGACGAGGCGTTCTGGTGCGAAAGCGTGGTCAATAACCTGCCTCTAGATATCGGAGAAGCGACTCTACCAGCTGTAGAAGACGGACAAGTTGTACGCGATTTGGAGAATCGGGTGGACGTTCTTAGCAAGAGACATTTTATTGTTGGTAACCATCGTAGTTAATGGGAAGGACGGAGAAGTCGAAGATAGGCCACTATCGATTCTACTTCGCCGAGAGGAAGTGATTATGCGAGTAAGTTAGTATTTGCTCATTTAACAGATAATGCAACCCCGTGCTGGGTCTAGGTCTCTGCTCTGTTCTTCAATAAGTGACAAAAGGTAGAGACCTGTATGTGTGAACGGTGGGTGTAAGAAGAGAATGAGTCTCGTGGCAACCCACCAGAAGTATCTCAGAAGGCGCGAGTACGCTCCTATACTGAGAGGGCCTTGGACTTGTCGGCGGGTGAACCAGGGGTGGAAAGACCTGGTGCCGCAATCCATTCTGATACCTTTACTTTCTCTTCCCTCGTTCTTGGCTCTTCTAATACTCCTGTCTCGTCCTACATCTTATAACTCGTTCATCCCTGACTTATTTCTCTTGTTCTATCCGAATACTTTTATACCCGCGTAGCTACTTGATACTCTCCAGTTATCCGACTTACTGCGGTCGTACTGGAGAGTGAGTTCCATCTTTGTTCTGTTTCCTACTTATTCACTAACGGTACCTTTTAGTACTAGTTCTCATATTCCATCGTTTCTATCAGGTAATGTGTTTTAATACATCAGTTGTCCGACTTACTGCGGTCGTACTGGAGATACTAGTTCTCAATTCCATCGTTTCTATCAGGACTTGGGCTCCCTGCGTAGAGGAATGATGGATGACATTAATCCGCACGAAGTCACGTTACGACCCTACTCAGTTCAAATAATTACCAACGCCAGAGTCCTGATTGTTCTGGCTACAAGACTGACATGGGAGATGGGTACGTTCGTCGTTCATGCGCCTAAACTTTATCTCCTCTCAAGGTGCTCATCTCTTCACCTTTCTTCAGTATCCTATTTTTTTTTCTCGGCCCGCTCACCATCCCTTCAGCACTTGGGATCACAGCTACCGTCACCTGCATGGACTCAGGAGCTGTTCCCGAGTGACTCAGGGCCTGGACCTGGCTTCCATCGCGTTCGAAACGCGTCCTCACGTGGAACCACATGCTCGCATCAGGTGGATTCCACGTGGCCCCATTCGGGGCCCAGGCCCAGGTCTTCGGCAAAGCCTCTCCCTCTTTGACCTATCACTGTCGTGCATCCCTACCATTGGCACTCCTGTGCCTTCAGATATATGGTATGCGTATATTCTCTTTCACAGAGTCAGTCAAGACTATACTGCGAGTACAGGATATCGGTGAGATATCCCATCCTTCCTCATCGCAGCAGTCCATCTTATCGTGCCCTGGCCCTTGACCACCTCGTGACACAACGTGTTAAACAATTCGTCAGCTAGATTTGACAGTGGGAACAACATCTTCTCTCTGCCAACAACGAGCAAATTCACTACTAACAGTTCCACGACAATCAGCTTCCAAAACATACAAACGAAGTGAAGCAATAGTGGTAAGCTTGGGGAACTGCATTGTTTTCAAATCTCGAAATTTCGTCCGACCTAATCTGTAAGTCTCTCTGCGCCACTGCCTGACCGTACCAACCAGTTTCTGAGACTTCGTATCGCAAGTTGACTCATCAAAATTTAACATAGGTCAGGGTCGGGTCGGGGGCTTATATATGTCCATGTTCTTGAGTTCGAACGACGATGAACTGGAATCGACTTACTTCCTTTTTTCGCTGGTTACAGGAATGAGACAACATGGTGCATAACACTCAAAACGCGGATATAATTGAATTTTCGGACACCGAGTCAATCGAAACAAGTAGCCTCAGTAATCAAAGCATGCAGAACAATCGCAACGCCAACCTAAGCTATGATCGGTTGCAGGTGAGCTATTGCTTTTTCACAATCTGGCTCTATATTGATTGAAGTTCGTTTTCTAGGTGGAGAACGAGCTTCTAAAAAGCCAGCTCGCGGATAAACAACAATATGAAAGACAGCTTCAAAGAGAAAGACAGAAAACGAGGAACGCTGAGGCAGCGCAATTTTCCAGTGGGCGTCGCTTGAAAGCCATGAGACAAAGGGAACACACCGCCGTAAGTTGCAGTAGACACCCTACGAAGGGAGATAAACTGATGGTCACGTCGTAGAAGCAGATCCATACAAAACTCATCGACGAGCTTACCTGCCAAATTTGCTCCACATACATGAGCGGGCCGCCGCATAACCCCGTCGCGTGAGTCTCCTATTTTTTCGTTCTTACTTCCTCTCTGGGACTTACCTCCGCTGACTTTTAGCCTCATTCCTTGCGGTCACGTATGCTGCCGCGAGTGTACTGCAAAATGGTTGAAGCTAAAGGTTTCCTGTCCGGTATGTCAACGTCCGGTTGAGGGGAACCCGCTGGAAGTCTACCTCCTCAAATCCATCGCTGCGGTAGTGCAAAGTTCGACCTCGTAGATCTTGTTATAACAGCTAGTAACTTCAAGTCTCCCGGCCAAAGTAGGCGCACGAGGAATAGGCATGATGAAACGACATTTTACCACTATTTATATGACTGCAACAGCAAAGCTGAATTTGAGTACGCGATCAGGTACATGTCGCCAGCGTATTTGGACTTGTATTCAGTGCGGAACAGTGCTTACAATCACGATGAGGCCGCTCTTTCTCAAGCCGCTCTTCTCATTCGCCACAGGCGGGACCACCGCTCGACACCTGCTAAGCACGCTGAATGTATTCGTATGGAACGCATTGTGGACTTTGTCTTTGGTGATGTCGAGTACTGCATTGGACGCGGCAATGATTCGAGGGTTGCTGATTAGTGCGTTTATTTGATCGTCGTTTTGAGGATCGGTCTGGATCGCAGAGCAGCAAGAAGAGTCAGACGTTAAGTCAAGTCGGAAGTGTGGGGTAAAGTTGAAGAGTTCAGAGAGCCTGGACACGTTACGAGAGGTAGGGTAGGCTTTGCAACCTCTATGGGCAAAGTCCTCGCATCTTTAGTGCTGAGGCGCGGGCATAGAAAAAAGATATCTAGTGCGTGATTTCAAGAGTCCAGAATCGGTCGCATAACAACCTCTCTTGGACCACCAAATTTGACCTGACCTGTGAGAAGGTCATGATCGAGAGGAAAGTACCCAACGATTCTTGTGTCGAACTAGTGGCTGATAGCGATGGGGCGTGTGGCTGCACGTTCAAAAACCAAGTACTCAGTCTGAGGCACAGAATATGGGATGAATGGAGTTGGCGCGTCATGGATCGTCGGGGGTGCATTCTGATGACTCGAGGTACTTGACCTTACGGGCTATAAAACGGTTGTTTTCAGGAGACAAATATACATCAACGACGCGTACTCGACTAATTCGGCCATCGCTTAAACGATTATCTTGACTGGGATCGCTGGGGAGGCTTTGAATTCACTTCCAGTCTGCGTATCACCACCAGTGGGATTCAATCTAGATTCCAGATCAAGTCGCGGGTGAAAGAGGGCAACCAGATGTTCGGGTATTCATTCTGACCAGTTCAAGGCATCTACTCTGCAGAAGATTTCAGTAGGATAAGGATGATCAATATGAGCTACATATAGGAAGAAAGGAAGGAATGGGAAACGGAGACTAAAGGCCTGTAGTATGCTTAACTGCAATGTGGTTTCTTGTTGAGTAATCAATATCAATGCCGAGTCCGTCGAGTAGAATTTCAGCGAAGTCGTTAGCCGAAGTGCTGTCAAGTTTGTTGTAATTTCCTGTTGCCGCAAGTTGATGATAAGCCCCGAAAGTCCCATGTGGTCCGGCTCCATTGTTGGGCCAGTGTAGAGTTGAAACACTGCTGTGCAACCCTGTAGCTTTTGTATAACTGTGGTAGATTAAGGACGGTCATGTTGCGATCGAGTCTGGAGTGCTTTCGGGCCGACGTTCCCTGGCAGGGGTCCCTCCGAGGAACGTCGAATCTACTCCTTTTCAGTCGTACTTACAGAGTATACATGGACATCTCGACACCCCTGGATATCGGCATCTGAATGGAACGCAACCAGGCACGATCGGTGGAGCTGGAATCTTGGAGTAGGTCGGCGGCGTTAGAATAGGAGGGCCATGTTTTGGTGTCAGACTGGCGTGGAATACCCTGGAATACCAGAGGTCGTCTTGTCGGTGCAACAAACGAGCGTGATGGGGATATGTTGATTCTGCGATGCGGGTACTATTGATCCAGTTTCCGGCATGAACGAGACCGTACACCATTTGAGTCGTTGTACGGTGTACCGGAGTTACAGGACGGACGTTTCACGCTTTGTTGAATCGTTCCGGGGTTTTAGCGTGAAGTTTCCGCCTAGTAAACGCTTGCTGCTTCTCCACCTCCGTCATGTCGCTGATGTGGCGGGGGCTGAGTCTTGCTGAGTCCTGAGTAAGGCTGTTCACCCGAACAGGACCCAAGCAGTCCGAGGAAGTAAGGATGAATGATCTAAGACCAGATATCAGGTGTGCGTGAGTGTTGCTGACTTGTATCGATTGCGACTTGCCTTGGTAGTGAGCCCCAAACCGTGTAGTGTTCTCCGAGTCAATGCGTAGTTGCGACTGAACATTTCATGTGAATCAAGGTCTGTGTCCGAAGACACCTTGTAGTCTAAGTACGGAGCGCTG
Organism: Marasmius tenuissimus; assembly: GCA_029532415.1. NCBI lineage: Eukaryota > Fungi > Basidiomycota > Agaricomycetes > Agaricales > Marasmiaceae > Marasmius > Marasmius tenuissimus. Next base: position 29,851 of record JAQOTA010000021.1, on the reverse strand, counting down.
TGATCATGATTCCTTCTGAGTACTTTGAACTTGGGGTGCTCCGGCGACGTGTGGCGCGGTTTTGGGGGGAGATAATATTTGTGATTGTATTCACTTTACATAGGCTTCGGATACAGAAAATTATCCAGTGTAATGTTTCTTCATCATGGGCCTTCGACGGCCCAAAATTTATACTTTCAAAATTCCTCGTCGAGCTTCCTGATGATTGGGGATATGGAAGTTAATATGTGCGGATAGTTAGTGTCGTTATAGGAGTACTTACAGGGTGTCGTTTCGGCCTCCGGAGTTGATGTTTCCAGTCGTGTATTCGGATACGCGTTTCTCAAAGAAGTTGGTTTTGCCCTCAAGGGATATGAGCTCCATGAAGTCGAAAGGGTTTTGCGCATCATATGATTTGTCGACTCCAAGAGCCAGAAGTAGGTGGTTTGCCACGAATTCGATGTATTGCTTCATCGCTGCAGCGTTCATTCCGATTAGGTTGACCGGTAACGCATCTAAGGTATGTTGGTTATATGTTATAAATGCACGTACTTGGATGGACATACCTTCTATGAATTGTTGTTCTATAGATACCGCCTCTTGAATGATGGAGAGGATAACCTTGGGAGATGGCTTGTCGTTGAGGAACGAGAAAATCGTGGCTGCGAAGTTGGTGTGCAACCCCTCGTCTCGAGATATGAGTTCATTAGAGAAGGTCAGGCCAGGCATCAAACCACGTTTTTGGAGCCAGAAAATGGCAGCGAAGGAGGCCGAGAAAAAGATTCCTTCCACTGCAGCGAATGCTACCAGCCGTTCCGAAAAGGATTGGTTGTTGGATATCCACTTGAGCGCCCAGTCTGCCTTCCGTTTGATAGACTCCACGTTGTCTATGGCACCGAAAAGTCGGTCGCGTTCAGTTGCGTCCGAAATATAAGTGTGGATCAACAGGGCATAGGTCTCCGCGTGCACGTTCTCCATCATGATCTGAAATCCATAGAAACATCGCGCTTCCGGGATCATGACTTCAGTTGAGAATCGAGCGGTGAGGTTCTCGTTGACAATGCCATCGGAGGCCGCGAAGAAGGCAAGTACCGTTGAGATAAAAAACCTTTCGTTTGAGTTTAGCCTATTGTGCCAGTCGTGTAAGTCTTTGGAGAGGTCGATCTCTTCAGCGGTCCAGTAGGAAGCCTGCGCTTTCTTGTACATGCGCCATATCTACGGGTATTTGAGCTTTTGACTGTGTTTGGGAAGCGAGAGATGCGCACCGTATCGTATTGGATAGGAAATAGCACGAATCGGCTCGAGCTTTCTTTGAGTAATGGTTCCTCAATGGTAATCTGTTGGTTGGGTAGCGTTGAAGAAGTTGGGGTCGAAGGGGTCGAATCCATCGTTGATGGGGTTGATTATGAGGGGTAGGAACTATAGGCGGCGGAAGAAGTGAAGTTTGAACAGACTAGTGAGCCTTTTTAAGATCTTCGTTTGGCTGCATTTGTGACGAGATCTCATAGAACTCCCTGATTTCGTGGACCTTCGAGTACCATGTGGAACGGGACCTCGAGAACCACTCGGTCGTGTCGAAAGGGTTGTGTTCATTCCACCAGCTGTGTTCGTAGCATGTAAACTGAAGGATGACCATACTGTGCCGGCGGGGCCAGCTCGTACCAGTGTATAATGTAGAGTTGCGATTCAATCACATGGTTGATATGTGATAAGATTTGATGCTGAGCGTGATAGTGGAGCGGCGATGCAAGGCAGTACTGGAGGTCATCTACTTAAAAGCATCTCCGCATTATTCCACCGTTATTCGCTCTTTCATTTTTCTTACCTGTCTTGCAGCCCATGGCTACGTTCAGTGGCGTTGCAGTATCGAGCTGCGTTGACTTTGCTCTCAGTCAAAGCCATGTATGCCCGTTTTTCCTTCATGAAAATAGGCAGCGGATCCCTCGAGCTTCTCGGTACGATGTCCAGGTGCATTCTACTTTTGGGGTTGTCGCCATTGGAGTGTCTCCACGATTATCGTCGCGGGCAGACTCAGGAAGCTACTCAAGTCAATCATCCTCGGGTTATTCTCTTCGGCTGGGGATGGACTGGTTTCAGGAGCTGAAAGCATTCGTTCGGAGTGTCTCAGGAGTCGAGATTGGACCTGTTGACATCAACCGTTACGTCCCCGATGTTCCTGTTGTTTGGGGTGGTTTTGATGAGGTTTCGAGTGAGTATTTCAAGCTACTTTTTGTGGTTGTAAAATTTATGGTCGTTTTAGGTGGGCGCCCGGTCTCAGGGAGGAATATAGTTCCCTCATTGGATATAACACCAGACGGGATATTGATATTGGACGAGAGAACGTTGTCTTCGACGTTGGGGGGTAGGTCGTCAATTAGGTCTTCGAGTGGGTCCCAAGTCAGTCAGGAATCCGTTAAGTTACAGAGCTTGTCCGAGTGCCTGGTGGATGCTAACTCGTCATACTACATCATGAAGTTATCTCTGGAGGCGTTGTGGGGTCTTGGTCGCTCGCATAATCTCGCTGTTACCAGTTGTGGTTTGGAGGAGTGTAGGCAAGTCATTCTATTTCACTTATTATCGGGTGCATGCGTGGGCTGCTGTTCTTCTCCTACTGCCAGTCCTTCCGGGTGTTACGGTATTGGGAATAGGTTTTCCACTGCAATGGAGCAAGCTTATGAAGCCGTGAGTGTAATTATGTCCAGTCCCATTGGTCCTCTGACTGCATTGTACCCTGTCGTATCTCAGGTGTTGGGTTTGCGTACCGAAAAAAGCTTTTTGGAAGCGTTAAGCGATTATCGTCAGCAGCTCCTGGATGCTGCAGATTGTGTCAACGTTTACGTGGGCGTCGCGTCGTTGTACGATCTAAGCACTGGTTCATTGAAAGCGTTAGCTTCTTCGCATAGTCTCGAGATTCCAGGTTATACAAATAGACGAGAGCAAATAATCGCTCAGATAGTCAAGCACTTGGTATCGGGAGAATGTGTAAATGGGGCAACTGGTGTAAATTGGTTACCTGTAGGATGTGCGTATACAAGTTGTGTCGCATCGCGAGAAGAGGAGGTTCCTTCACTGTCGAGCATTGAGATGCAGTTATCGATGTTGAATCTCATGGCGAGAGATTTACCAATGAAGGGATTGAAAAAATTATGCGCTCTCTTGAATGTTCCATCGCCTAGGCAAGCTACTCGGCGGGTCCTAGTCCGGTCAATTAAGCAGTACGTGTCTAGGCTTCGTAAGTCAAAAAACGTTCGAGGATTGAAGTCGATGATGGAGGTAACGCGGAATGGATTTAATGAACATACTGAAAAGTCATGGCCGCCAGTTGTATCAGAAACTTTCAAGGACAAGTTATTGGAGAATTTCGACAAGCTTGTAGCTGATCTCTGTAGAGGCGAGTTCACATGTTGTTCTTGCGCGAGTAATGATCATATCTCTAAGTCCATGACGGTTAGTGCGAAAGATTTAGACTTGTCGGTTCTAGTCAGACCAGATTCAATGGATGACGCGGATAATGAGGGGGATGCAGATGACGAGCAGCTAAAGCACAGAGAACCCTGGTTGAGGGAGGGATACGACGTACCTCACACGGGCTTGGAGCATATCGCTGAGTTCCAAAGTTTACTGTTGGATCCCGCCGGCGTGGAAGAAGATATTACTGGACGGGGTGAGCATAAGTTGTCATTTTGTAAAGGTTGCTATGGGGCTGTGGTTAACGGGAAGGTTCCACCATTGTCTATGGTGAACCGGTTGTATTTAGGGCCTGTACCAGAAGAGTTGGCGGACCTGAGCGTTGTGGAGGAGAACATGATAGCTAAATGTCGAACGAAGGCCATGATTATCAGATTGCAAGAAGAACTTTCGCCCACCGATAAGAGGTTTGTGCCAAGGGCTATGAGACAAAGAGCGATGAAAGGTCACATCATCATGTATCCGCAGGATCCTTCAGCCACATTGAATGTGTTGCCTCCGTCGTTAGATGAGCTCTGCAAGCCTGTAGCTGTCGTTTTTGTTGGATCCGATCCGCCGAGTAAGGAATGGTTAGAAAAAAATGCACGTCCGCTGGCGATTAGACCTGCGAAGGTTAGAGCCGCGCTTTTATGGTTGATAGAGCATAACCCTTTGTACCGTAATGTGCGGGTCAATCATGCGTTATTAGATAGCCTACCATCCGAGAGTATCTTACCGGTACACATTGAACATATCGTTAGCGGGAGGGCTGGAGATCCGTATTCGGAGTCATACGACGACGATGCTCGGTCACATCCTATTGGCGTTACTTTACCTGACAGCCATAACATCAATTTCCAGAAGGTTGTGGTTATGGACGTAGACGTTAACATGCCCGAGTCCACGCTTCACGCTGCCGCAGTAAATCATGTTAGGAATAAGAATGGGTATTTACAGGTTCCCCACCTCAGAATGCATGTAAATGAGTTTAACAACCCCGATCTGTTTCCTTCCATGTATCCAACTTTGTTTCCGTACGGATTGGGAGGTTTCGGCGATCGAAGTAGACCGCGTCGCGTGACAATGAGGCGCCACCTAAAGCATTTGTTCTCATTGCGAGATCAGAGGTTTCAGCGCCATAATTCTTTCTTATTTTCAGCGTTCAATATGTTACAGAGGCACGAAATGCTTACCCGTACAGCCATGAAAGTAAAAAAAGCAAATTTCGTGGAGCATGCTCGCCGCTTCGTAGATGTAGATCCGAAGACCATAGCTAAAGTCGCGGAGAGATTTGCTAGTGGCGATAATGTCACGACCTATAACGAAGAGGAAGCAAAAGTACTTAAGTTGATGAAAGAGGTTCGGGTGGTGACGTCGCGTATTGAAGGATCTGCAGAGTCGCGGGTCTTTAAACGGAACGAAATTCGCGCACTGATGATAGAGAAGGGGTTACCCAGTTTCTTTTTGACTGTTAATCCAGCTGATGTCCACAATCCAATTGTTCGAGTGTTAGGCCGCGAGGAACTCAGCATGGAAGATTTGTGTAGCAGGAATTTTGTCTCTGGGTGGGCCCAGTCATTCGAAGTCAGCAGTAATCCATTCACTGGCGCGAAGTTTTTCAATTTCATGATGGAGGCATTCCTTAGAGCTATACTCGGTTACGGGGAGAGTGAAGGTGGTGTATTGGGAAAGGTTGAGGCATATTATGGTTGTGTTGAGGCACAGGGCAGAGGCAGTCTTCATTGTCATATGTTGGTTTGGTTAGAAGGCTCCATGAATCCAGACGAGCTAAGGCGTCGGTTAACAGAGGATGAGAGTTTCAGGGCGCGAGTAATTGAATATCTGGACGGCGCAATAAGTACTTCGGTGCCTCCTGTCCTAGACGAAACACCAGCACATGCATTATCAGATACTCGCGATCCTTGTACAGTGTATCGTGAGCGGCGGTTGCCATCCGAGAGTGAGAGTAGCTATCGTCGGAGGCAGCGGCAAGATCTGAGAAATAACGTCATTAGAAGTCAGGTTCACGGACACAACCACACTTGTTACAAATATTGCCGTCCTGGAGAACCGTTGGTTTGCAGGTTTGGGATAGACGAATCCAACTTCAATCCAGAGACCGCTTTCAATGAGAACACAGGGGAACTGACCTTGAGGTGCTTAGATGGATTGATAAACAACTACAATCCCACAATAACGGAAGCCCTTCGGTGTAACACAGATATCAAGTTCATCGGTTCCGGAGGTTCTGCGAAAGCTGTCCTATACTATATCACGGATTATATCACAAAGACGCAGTTGACAGCTCACGTTGCATTTAGTGCTGTGGAGGCCGCGGTATCGAGAAATAGTAGTGCCGTTGCCGATGAAGATACTGTTGAGGGTAAAGCGAAACGGTTGATCAATGCTTGTGCGAGGTCAGTGATGTATCATCAGGAGCTGTCGGCGCAGCAAGTAGCGTCCTATCTATTGGGAAATGGAGATAAATATTGCAGCCATAAGTTCCGGGCCCTATACTGGCCAAGTTTTGAGAATTTTCTGATGAAGGCACAGCGTACCACAGAGTCAGCGACAGGACCGGTCGAGGAACAGTCTGATCACGTATCAATTGCAGATTCTTGGGACGATGATACAGAGGTCCGCATTTGTACTGGAAGATCCGAAGAAGGAATGCTCCGAGGAGAGGCAAGCCAGTTGTCGGATTATTTACTGAGGCCTTCGGAGTTCACTGCGATCTCGTTGTGGGATTATTGCGCGCAAGTTGACAAGGTGCAGATTACGAGGAAGAAGAAGAGCAAGCGAGGGGCAGATCGAGATGAAGAAGTTGTCTCTGAGGACGATGACAACTATATGGATATTGACGAAGAGCGTGAGGACGAGGAGTTCGACTTTGAGAATGGCGCAGATCATATGACGAGCCACGAGTTACTCAATAACGCAGATCGTGGTCGTCCTCAGGGGAGGTTTGCTTCTCGACATCTCCAGTCAAAATCCCACAAAGCGGTAATGAGAAGGCCTGCCGATAGGCTGGTACCTATGCCGCTGGGCCCGCCCATCCCTAGGCGTGATAAGACGGAGACCGAGGTTAGGCATGCTCGTCTGATGATGACTCTTTTCAAACCCTGGCAAACCTGGTCGGACCTTAAAGGTCCTCACATAGGTTGGGTTGACGCTTACCGACAATGGTTGGATGCGGCACCGTCACGGTTGGTCTGTATTATTGATAACATGCAGCTGCAGCACGAGTGTAAAGATAGTAGAGACGCACATTTTGAAAGGCGGAGAAGGGCTTGGGAACGCTCAAAGAAATCAGTTGATCAGTTGAATTTGAGAGGCATGGATTTGGATCTGGACGAAAGTGCTGCAGGCGAAGTGTCTGAAACGGAGTTGGCTGTTCATTTAGACAGAGTAGAGGCGTTGTGGTCAGACAAAAGGTCACGCGAAACCACCGAGATATCGAACCTAGAGTATTATGCGGAACGCGCGGGAATGTTCTCTAGTGACGATCGAGTGATTCTGGGCTTGGTGGGCAGTAGCGACAATGCACAGCAGGTCGATGATAATTCCCCTAATCTAGAGCGTGTTTGGCAGGCCCAGTATGATGAACGTAAAAAAAAGTGGTATCAGTCTTGGGCCGCAGAAGCTGAAAGCAATCCTCTACCAGAAACGGCGTACCAGCAAACGAATGCTCGTTCAGGTGAGCCTCCGTTGTACGTTATACCCGAAGATACAGCGACTGATAGGGAGGTATTCGAGCAAATGAACGACATCGTTCAAAAGTATAATTTGAATATTGAGCAAGCGAGGGCATTCAAGATCGTTGCTGAACACAGCTTGGATGCTCAATCGAACCAATTACGTATGCTGCTCGGGGGTCCTGGAGGTACTGGCAAGTCGACAGTGGTTCATGCTATCGCGGAATTTTTGAAAATGCGGGGCCAAGGTCGGCGAATTCGGTTGAGTTCATTTACAGGGGTTGCCGCTCGAAACATAGGGGGTATGACTTTGCATGCTGCGCTAGGTCTGGGTCAGATGTTGGGACGACGTAGAAGAGGGTTCAAGGTGAAGGATCAGCTTCAATCTGTGTGGAGGGGAGTTGATTATCTTGTGGTTGATGAGGTGTCCATGATCGGCTGTAAGATGATGAACAGTATCAGTGAAGCTCTTTGCATGGCGACTGGTGTGAACAAACCGTTTGGAGGCATTAATGTAATATTTGCAGGCGACTTCGCTCAGCTGTCTCCTGTGGGAGAACCTAAGCTATACAAGCGCATGTTCGTGGATGATTCCGCAGAATTGCCAAAACAACAGAAAGACGTCTTTGGTAAACTGTTATGGATGTCCGTCAATACAGTTGTGATATTGGATGAGGTGGTGAGAACGAAAGACGCGAGACTTGCTGATCTGTTATCGCGACTTCGGTTTGGAAGGTGTACGGATCAGGACTATGATTTACTATCATCTCGCGTGGCTTGTAGGCTTTCCAGTTGGCCATACGACAGGTCTAAGACACCTATGATAGTTTACCAGAACGCTGTTAAAGATGCGTTGAACGTTCGTAGTGTAGAGGCTTTTGCAATGTCGAGTGGGAGGGCGATGCACTGGTATCATTGTACCGATTCTCTCGGCGGAAAGGTCATCTCTGATGAGGAAGTGATAGGCAAATTAAGTCAAAAGTGTTCAAACGAGACGAACCAGCTGCTGTCCCGTATCCCCCTAGTGATTGGAATGCCTGTGGCACTTACATCCAATTTTGATGTGCAGTCCGGCGTGGTTAATGGCGCAGTCGGGACGTTAACGCGGATCCGATACCGATTAGATGACCAGGGCCGTAGGCACGCTACGTCATGTGTTGTCAAACTGGATCAAACGCGTATTGCGGACCCGGATTTGGAGCAACCCATGGATTCCTTTGTCGGCCTCGAGGCAGATGAGGTCGTAGTCATCGAACAAACGCACGAGTTCACTTCTCGAGACGCTTTCCATGGCGTCAGCCATAGGATCTCCCGAACCCAGATTCCTATCCAACCAGCGTTCGCTATTACTTGCCACAAGTCTCAAGGCAAAACAATGGAGAACGTAGTAGTTGATCTGCAGAGTTGCCGTGGTACAGAAGCTCCGTATGTCATGGTTTCTAGGGTCACGTCGTTGGAAGGATTGGTTATCATAAGACCATTCGACAAGAAGAAAATCCAATGCCGACCTTCCGAAGAGAGGCGAAAGGAGTTCAAGCGCCTCAATGTATTACGCTTACAGACCATGGTGCATTATGGAACACCACAAGAACGTGCTTCCGCATTGGTGTCTTTGGCTCTTCACAATCACCGAGCATTGACGATGGCATCCATCTCCACTGCCGAAGTGACTATGGAAGGTGACGATCGCTGGAAACGTGTACGTCGCGTATTGAACGATGCTCAGGAAGCGGTGGAGATCCTCGATGGTGGCATAGATGTACCACATGTCGGTTATCCTTGTGGGTCTGGAGTTGGCTCAACATCTCAAGGTAGTAAACGAAAGCGAGGAGCTGAGGGGAACATGCGCGAATACAACAAAGTGAGTCTCTATCTCTCTATCAATTGCTGTATGGATGTTGATGAATGAGCCGGCTGAATTCTAGGAGCAACGTCCAGCTATGAAGAAAAGACACATTGGCGTTCCAGGCCACACTCTTACTGGATAACATGGAACGACACCGATGATTCAAATTGAATCGACCCAGGCACAGGTGAACCAAACCAGTCATCTGGAGGTGGCGCTCGCTGCGATGTATGTTCGGCGGAAAGACTTCGTGGTACGTTGTTTCATTATGGGTATTGCGATTGTTCTGATAATGATTATGTAGGTGGATGGGTTTAAAAGGCGAAGAGTTCGTGCTCCTTATACATATTCATCCCATCATGGCATTTATGGATGCGTTTAACTACCGTCCGGAGAGCGTCCTTTCTCCAATGTTGGCGAAAAGGAACAATCCCGGTGGTCTCTACGAGCATGTCTTCGGTGTTGTACACAGAATGGGTAAGAACGCTCTGTGCCAGGCCGAGTACGACGTCGATTTCTTCAGGCGCTCAGCAGATAACTGGAGCGCGAACTTCAGCTATCGTAGGAGCGACAACACCGACTTCAGCACAAACATTTTTGGCGAGATCATGGGGGGTAGATATGGGACTCTTTTGGGGCCGAAGGGTAACCACTATCCGGGTCCAAATCCAGAAGACGTGAGTGAAGTTTGTTGTCCTTCCTTACCGTTTTTGACTTCTTTTTTTTTGACGATTAGCCGAACCACATCACTGATTCCACTCCGGTGAAACAGGTTATTGTACTTGGGTCGCCCAGTTTCTGCCCACCGGCCTTAGCGGCCTATTTCCGTAACCAAGTTGTTGTTCTTGACAATATGAGGCACGCTGATGCGCGTGAGGAGATGGAAGATCAAGTCGTGAGTTCAAGGTCATAGGTTGGGTATGGTATGATTAACGCATGTTGGTGTTAGACGTTCGATGTGAAGGAGATAATCAAAGGATACGCACCTGAAGAAGAGCCATGTCTCATCACGTTACACAGTTCTCAACTTTACACGGTACGCTCAACCAAGTCGATAGGTAAAGACGCTCAAGAAACGTTGTATTAGGTTGAAAAGGAGAACGGTTCGCCCACAAAACCGGCATCTAGGAAGCCCATGCAAAAGAGACACGCGAACGGATCCAGCGTCGGTGCAACGGAACAAGTAACGGAGGATGCTTCTCCCCAGCCTTCGAATACCGATACACGAGCAATAAATCTAGAAGACGCTGCGAGAGGCAGGCCTTTCCAGGACCATGAATTACCGGGTGGTAAGCTTTGATCGTTTTGACTTTCTGTTGACATTGGTTACTCAACGGGACGTCAGTGGACCGCATTTGGGTTGGTGCCAAATACAGCCCCTGGGTCATACCGGGCTATGGCGGCAACCGGTTTCGACAGAGAATTGCGCAGACCATTCAATTAGATTGGAGGACAGTCAAGGGCGATCTTATTCCCCCATGGAAGGTTTGGGACGAGCTTCGTCCAGGAACACTTATCATGGCGAACGTGGTTTTTCATATATACGTGATGCCGGCGAGAGATCCACTGAAGTCAAGGAAGAAAGTGAGTAATGGCACTGATTGTTGTTCGTGCAGTTTTTGATAGTTGCTCCTTTTCAGGTCTATCAGGCCGTCATAAAGACTATTCGTGTCCTTGGACGGTCTGATATCGAAGTTAGCAAACCCGTCCGAGATCAGGAGAGCTTTGCTGGTTCAGCAAGTTCTAATACCGCGGCAGAACATGACGACGCGGCTTTCCAAGCGTTATCGGAACTTGTCCTTCCTGACGACAATGATGAAGCGAACCCGGAGACTGAGACCTCGGATCGTGGTACGAACGAGTCTGAATCTGTAGCGGAGGAGGCGACCCATGGTAAAGCCGCAGGCGAGTCTGGTAATGTGGTTTATTTGGAGGATTTGGAAGACGTGGCCACGGTAAACACCAAGAAGTCCAAAAAGGCTAGAAGAATGTAATTCGTATTATTCAGAATGAAATAAAGTATTTATTATTATGGGATTGAAAGTCTGATTAGAGGGGCTACAGGGCGAAGTACCTTCAGCTGTAATGGGAAGGGGCGTCCGGAATCATGAGCGTGTGTATGTGTGTGCGTATGTGATGTGATTGATTGACTTTCTAACTGTAATATCACAGTACCTGGACCATTGGCTCAGCAATGGAAGCGACGAAATCGACGTCGCCCGAGATGTCTTACAGTACATTGACTGGAGTTGCAGAGGCTGGTCGCAAGCTCAGCGGGCGATTGGCCATAATTAGCCCTATCCGGTTCACAGTTGCTGCCATCAGTCGTCCATGGTTGTTTCACAGCTTTCCTCATGATGTTCTGCTCGGCGCGCTGAGGACGTCTTAGAAGTTGCGACTGAGACTACGTTCTACCGGGTATCTTAGCTTTATGCAGGGTATTGGGAGAATTATATAGGTGGGGATCACGTATCAATGTAACACGTGCATAGCTTGGGAGCCCGAAAAGCAAACATATCGGAGCATCCAGAGTTGATCCTGGACGACGTTGCAACGACTAAGAGGGAAGGAGGGAAGGATAGGCGAGTGAGGGTTTTGAAAAACTTTAGATCGGACTTCTATCTTCAGCAACTCGCAGCAAGGAATAATAGACCACTCGGTGTATGGAGGTTGTCTAGAACTGACTCTAGACATCCTAGAACTTGAAGAGGGAGGAGAAGTCTAGCGATGTAATGCTGTGTATCATTGACCGGAAGCGGATGTGCCGAGTAAGCCTGGGAAATTATCCGGAGGAATCCCGCTCCGCCAACTCTGCCTCAAATTATCTCAGCGTCGAACCTCAGTGTAATCGCGTTGCATCTTTAATCGGCGATTTGTGAGGTGGAAAGCATCGAGTCGCCTTCGATACGCATTTGGATATCTAAAACTCGTCTCTGGTGTCGCCCTGATTCTTCGGCTTGGAGCAGGGTTTATCCCTCCCTGCAGGGTGATACCAAGATAGGCGGTGAGTCTCAACGCTTACCGTGACCGTATGTTGAAGTTCCTTCACAGGCAGTCATGGAGAGTAGGATGATGCAGAAACAAGCGGCAAAGAAGGAAGTCATGGGTGTTTCAAATTCAAGATATCACTTCCGTTCCTGTTGGTAGTATGATTCAAGCACTGCTCTGCGTACGCGGTACGTATTTGACAGTTCTGTGTCTCCCTGTGTCTCCTTCTCGAGACTGATGATTGATGCTATTGCGCGCAGCGTACGTTTCATCTGACAACTGAAGGATGTACGTGATAAGATTTTATCTCGGTGCCAAGAACATGAACACATTTATCCGAGGATAGTTCCTCGAACCAAGGTGACAGCTCGTGCTGAAGCACTGATACCTCGATGGCCTACGGCCTTTGAGACTGTGATGCCTTGGGAGTATCGTGTTATATCAGTAACGCAATCTCCGCGGAGACTCGCAAGTCAAGTTCTCAACTGATTCCATGTCCACATTTTGTAATCACAGGCCAGAAGATATCGCGTCAATCGGCTTCTTTGCTCTGGGAGTCTAGTTTCGAAGCAACCATCCTCTGTCAGGTAGACAGGATGGGGATTGAGCAGGTCTGATGGTTCCGTGGAATTGAACCACGGTCGTGTGGATTCATGGTGTCGATACAGATGTTCTCCGGGATGAGTGAACGTAACGCAGGTTCTTCGCAAGAAGCACTGGCTTGAGTGGATAGCACGAAGTAAGGTTACAGGTTGTGTGTATACGGCGTCGATTTATTGATTTTTCACTATTTAGAGGAGCAAGCTAGTAGATTGGATTTTGCTCAATTACTGTGTCCCTAACCGAACCGGTCGTAATCAGTCAACGCACACAAGCGATGGATGCAGGAAAGGCATAGTGCGTAGTGAAATCTGACAGAATATCTTTTCGGGAGTTAACTCCAAGTCTCTTTCGTTCTAGCACTGGACGCTCCAGCAAGTTTTTGATCATACTGGAGCTATTTGCCTCCAATATCGTGGTGTGGCTACCGCCGTCGGACGTGGCACGCTTATCTGCTGTGCATAGGCTTTTTTGTTCAGGAATCCAATCCATGTATTGGCGTCGCTACGTCGAGTTGTTATGGAGGTTTTTTCCATCGACATCTCACTATCAGGCTTTTCGTGCCTGTCAGCAATCATCAGGAAGCTTGATAGTGGGTCCGCTTGTTGTCTATTTCCTGAAAGGGGGGCCTATCCCTGACCTCCATCTGGATGTACTAACCACAACGAAAAGCTTTGGCGATTTGCAAGTGCTCCTCGAGGACATTGTGGGATATCGGTGTGTCTCCAAAGAAAGCACCGCGGCTCCTCAAGCATCGCTATCTGGTATTGAAAGAATTGCAGCATACGAATACCCAGATTATGGACGGAAAATCAACGTGTTCCTGTGTTGCCGGAGTCCCATGGACGCGTTATTGAGGTCATTCTCGAGTGTGTTCGCTATTCTCTCAGGTTTTCCAGCGAATCATCCACTGACGAAGATTTAGCCGTCAAGATGAACTTCATCACAGGCCGGTCTGCCGTGTCTTTGTATCCATATACTACGTTTTGCCGGTTGGAGACCGTTGCATGCAGTCAGAGTCGGTGGCGACAATGCTCGGCCGAGGTTTCGACTCACATGTTGAGGTGGATTGATCGAGGTTGGAGGAAGAGAACGGTGCCGGACGTCGAGGTTGTATGTCGGATGTTCTCCGAATATACATCTCAGCGCAGAGTGGGAGATCCGCCAACCTGGACATTGGTATTGGACTCTGAATGCCAGGAGGATATCGTGTTCTGCAATACCTGGAATCAGTCTGTGAGTCAAGGAAAGTTTACCATCACATTCGAGGTTGAGGGTTGCAGTAATCGGCCTTTCGTGTGGACCACAGCGGAGCAAGTTGGGAACATGCTTCACCCTAGAACTCAGCGGAGAGGTCTAGAAAACGTGGAAACGATTGAGTAAGTGTTCAATCACGCCCACTTGAGTTCTTGATTTCTAAAGATGATTAGTAGCGTCCTTGCACGCATTAGACAATTAGATGTTCATTTCAATTCCACAAGAATGCGTCGGGTGGTTCGTTACATACGTATGGTGTTGGGACCGTGGCTTGGACAAGATACTCAGATATCTTCAGCCGCTGTGTTCGCGCTTCGGCAGCGTATCACACCTTTGTACTGTGGGCTTAGATATCCTCCCGCGGTGAGCATTTGTTGGGATATCGTTATTGGTTACTTTGGTTCTGAAGCGTTCCTCGCAGCTGGCTTTGCGAGTTGCGGAATGCTTTGGAGGTTGTGTGGTTATAGAGGCGCGACTGTTCTTCCAGTCCATGGTTTATCGGAGAAGGGCAACAATATTTTCGATTCAACTCACCCGTAGCGTCGTGGGAGAAGGATTTCAGATTTCGTCTTTCTTCGGATATCCGGATTCGAAGGAACCACACTGTGTAAAATTCCCGCACGATAAGTCCCTGGTCAGAGCGTTTCGCAGCGGCATACAGGAAAGCGTTATGGCAAAAGTTCGGGAGGGCTGGGGCGCTTCGGGAGCAGGGCAAGTCGCGAAAAACCATGAGTATTTAGTGGTCCAACAAATACTCAATTTATGCACGGTTATGGCGTTCGAAGTGAATCGGGTGAGTGCCGTGTTTGCAATTGTATAGATATGGGTAAACACTCAACTAATATATGGTGTCTAGGTCCAAGTTACCCCTGGTGGCGCTGGCAATCGTTATCAAGTCTGTATAGATTTCTGTTTTTCATGTCTATTGTTTCGCGCAACGCCAATGCAGATCAACTATGATCAGCGAATTGGAAGTCAATTGGCTAACGAAGGTCTCGTTGTTTTTGTAACTGCGAACGGGGCTCCTTGGTTGGCTTAGATCGTAATCTATACATGTTAGTAACTACTTCATAGCAAAAGCAACGGGAATCGGAGGTGTAGTCGGTCATAGAGTGCTTGTGAGTATATGCATAGTGAGAAGGCGTTTGAGAACAAGGATCGGGTAGAGTAACAACGTTATCAAGTGGCTCTACAGTTGTGCTGTAAGCTAGATGTACAAGAAGATTAGGATACCGGTCCTAAGTTGACCTGGCAGAACATACGATAGATGACTCGTCCAGAACTAATGCTGGTTCCCCCCCTGTATATTCAATTTGTGGCGTACGCGCTCCGAGGTCTGGTTCCAATAATGGCTGCGCGTCTTCGAGATAGGGAGGAGGATCTTCGTGTTAAGGATGACACTGCACGGTTGGCGGTGACTGAGACAACGGATTCGCTGGGACGTTGAAGAGAGGATTCATCATCTTCGTGGTACCAGATAGCCAGTTCCGGTGGCATAGTCGCTAAGTCGGCGGTCCGGTTCGCACGATAGTTAGCATCGATAGACGTCGGCCTTGGTCTAAACAAAAATTCTGGGGATAATAGGTCGCTAATGGCCGTGAAGGAGTCTGAAAGGTAACGCCGATGCCCGAAGACTGCCATTGAGTCCGATGCGTCTGCCGGAAAGTGATGATCCGTGAGTAATCCTGCTAGAAGACATACATCCGTGAGATGTACACACCTTCAGCCGAGGATTCTTCCATAATGTTGCCTCCAACAAATGCATAAGTACGCGTAGTGGGTCTCCCAAGGGTCTGGTAGTCAGTCCCGAGGTGAGTACTTGTGGCGACAAGTGTCGAACCTGATGTGCAAGCGCGCGGTCGTTTAGGGACTGAGTTGTGGTCGTAATTGGGAAGGTAACAATGTGCGTCGCCAAATCTAGATGCTGTAGCGTCTGATAGAACGGCAATCGGAGCGCAATGGGAAGAGCTGGGGCCGATAAAACCTGACGCCCGAGTATCTGGTCGAGCGGGAGCCTCATAGTCGTGTACAGCAGCGGGAAACATGGGCAGGATGGCCTGGAGGAACGAGTCGAATGACTGTGTGCTTTCGTGACCAGTAGAACGAGAGTAATTGTTATATTGACTTGTGTCAAAAGCCTTCGGAGATTGAGGACTCGCGGGTTCATCCTTTGCATTTGCACTGCGGGCTGCCAGCTGCAGCAGTGGTCGAGAGCAGTGGAAGTGAGAAGTGAGGAATGAGTCGTATGAAATAATTTTTCTCTCACCGTGTATTCGGATACGACTTCTGAAGATGTGTTGTAAATGGGCGAAGGGATTGATCAGCCACTACCTTTGGCAAGTCATGAGAGACACCGACTTTCAACGTCCCGTTCTTGTACCTGGAGGCGATGTTCTCGGAAGTTGACCCTTGAACATCGCTTGAACAAATCGTGATATAGATAGAAATACAGCAAGCACGCAAGGAGAGGTAAGAGGATCGCTAGTAGCAGGATCAGTACGATGGTGGAAGTTGAAGACATGATTAGTGGCACACGTGTGCAGGAGCGACTTTTTGTCTGATGGGGTGTGGTCAGGTTCCTCTCCTCCGACCTTTCCCTTGCATGGAACTCAGCTCTCTATGTAGTGCCCTCCTCTTAGCGTACTTTCCAGGTCCTGATGACAAATGGAAACCATGTCCTGAGGTTCAGTGACGATACTTCACGAGAGCGACATCTTGTCGAACAACGCAATTTGCATTACGAGCAACGGTCAGAGTCTATTATTGATGATCAAATTCACCTGACGATGTGTGTAAAGGAAGGGTCAAGATAACGAGTGAGAGACGTTGCACGGAGATGAGGGATGCTTTAGTATAATGAGAAGTGTTGGAGGTAACTATTAACAAGTTGCCTGGCAGGGTTATCGGAAGATTCCGAGAGACGCATCACTAAAGAGATCGTTGTATGCTTATAGCGAGGATCCTCGGTAGGAGAATATCCTTGGTTTACTCTCTCCTCCGATTCACAGCGGTTCCTGTAAGTGGAACTTGTGATTCTTGATCGATATTGTAGAGGAAAGTAGTGGAACCAAGGGCGGGGATAATTATCATAACGGTAGTACCCATAAACAAGATGAATGGACTGAAAACGACCCACTTTTTTCTTCTCTTCTGGCATTGTCGGTGGCCGAATTTGCAGTAGTGGCGTTTTTGGTGGTGTTGGGAGAGCGTGAAGGACATTACGTGATGTTGTGAACCACGCGTTGGTTTGATCTAAGTACACGCGTCCATCTTTTCCACAACCACGACCTACTCAAAGCCTCATCAAAGATGTAGACCGCGTTCTCCTCGCCCACGCCATATACGGCCCTGACCATCAATTTTTCTTTGTTGGAACGTATGGGAAACGGAACTCGATTGAATCTTGACTTTGGGGAGATCAGCATTGCGATGCATGATTTCGTTGCTGACTTGGTACTTAACGCCAGCGTGGCGTCGTATGGCGGTCAAGGATGGCGGAGAAAAGTGGAGGTCGATAGTATATTGTATGTTGCCATAATATATTGTACCAGGTTCCGGCGCAAGGTGTTACGTTGCTGTATATACATGCGGGTACCTGATCTATGCGTATATTGGTCCATGCAAATTTCGGTCGATGCGTAGGCGCGGGACCCATCAAGATAGATAATCGTTTTATTTCTCGAGTGACTCAAGGTGTATTGTGTCCTTCACTGCGTTCCCTGAGTATAGGTATAGATGATGGCAAGTACGTATATATATCGAGGGGAGACCGGGTATCGTTCGCTGGCGCTACGTATGAATCTTCGTTCGATACATGGGTATCACCGAGTATCAGTCTATCCTCATGGATCGCACTAAATGAACAGCTTTTCCAAGTAATAATGCCTGGCTGGAACATTGATGGTTCTTAAGATTTCATCCTTCGATGACTCGGAGGTGTGTGTTCGATGTAAAAATGGTTAGAAATCAAATAGGATACCCCAATTCAACCTCGGTCACTGTGGCTTTACTTGGGCTACCATCGAAAGTACGACCACGATGTTATGAAACTGCTATTATTCTCTCCGGATACCTATTGTCTAAGGATCAACGTTCATGATCAAATGCTTCCTCGTTCTATCGGAACATTATTGAACGGTTACCAGAACATCTACTCGTATCTTGTCGTCAAGAACTGACGCGAAACATGTAGCAGAAGGCATAATGTCGTATCTGTAAGTATTGCTGGTTGTCGCTGAGACCTGAGGAACTACCCCCTTCTACCCCGGACGTGCCCGTTGACTCTGATTGAAATTTCTGATACATGGCCACCCGCATGGTTGACTACGGTGGATTGCAGGCTGACGGCGTCGCGGGATGAGTTTAAGGATGGATCGTCGTGAAACTCACGTGTATAATGTATATAACGTATAATAAATTCTCACGAATATTGACAGGTGATGCGGTGTGGGTTGCTCGTACTGGAGCTTTTAGCAAGTACCACTATAGTCAGGAGACCCCTGAAGCTAGGTTTGCTAATTTCGCGGAGTTTGGAGTATCTAAACGGTAAGCGTCGGTTCCCTGTTTAGTCAATCACTAATACCGACGATTCGTGGAGGGTTGTTCTGCGAGCGGTATGCCACCCCTGGGTGTTAGATCGGGAGCGGTGTAACCAATCAGTCGAAAACGCGTGTCTAGAAATCTGCGTAACGAGTCCGGGAGTCCTTACGGAGATTCTTGCGTTCTTTCCGTATCCTCCGCCCTCCTCCTCCTGCAGCTTGGCGATAAGTGATTTGGAAGCTAGGTATCATGTGGGAGGTGGTCGTGAATTCACCCTGTTTCACTCAGTGGTTCAGATGTCAGGTTGTCCGCAAGGAGTCGAAGGTGAGTTATCCTTCTGGGCAACTGTGATCGTGGTTTGATTCGGTTCTAATTCTAGTTTCAACGTCTTTGTACCAACATGCAATTTTTATCGGAACCTTTCATGTGCGTATCTATTCCATGCACCAGGAACGACGAATGCTCGGTTCTGAATTTCTTGGTTCAAAGGTAAGGATTGGAAGGCGAAGGTCATGACTCGGTCTGCAAGAAAACGAACGTCGCCTTTTCGGTTTGTGGATCGTGACTCGAGTTAGAGTCCATGCTAATCAGTATGAAGGGAACCGGGATTCGCTTCTCGTATGATTAAGGGAACACAAAACGAGTTGGGTCCCATCACATGCGAACACGCCTCGGAACTGCGCTCTGGGATACGCAGACGAAGAGACTGCAATCGGGTCTGGTTGTCCAGTCCGATAACGGACGAACCGGTTCATTGGCGACCTGAGCGAACAGTCTTCACAGGGACACCAAGGCTAATCCGTGGATGTGTGCAGCGAAAATTTTACACCCTGCGTCGACGCGATAACTCTGGTTTCAAGCAGGCGGTCAGCGATGGGTCGTTTGTTGGAATCCAATATCATTCAACCTCGATGTGTGGGTCCTGTCGGCGGAAATTCCTCTATATATTTTAGCCCCAACTAGGATGGTCATAGATTTGATGTATGTCAGACAAGAAAAGATCAAGATATCTGGGTCAGTTTTCACTTTTTTAGCCATGAACCGAGTTATTGACCAATTTTGAAAGACAACACTTCTTCCCATCACACGGTTCCACAGCGGAGCGTCTGGACATTGCGTGGAGTACATACAACGTGTACAGTTACGCTGTGCAGACAGTAGATTGCGATCATCGACCAAACACTCAAGCCAGAACATGTGGAGTTCTAATCTAACCGTGGCCATCGCACAAGACCTGGTTTGTGTTGCGTGGTCGAGCTTTATTTCCGAGGCCGAGCCCACAGGTGGCGAGGTTATGCTACAAGCATCAGAGGGCAAAAGCTGGATCTCAACGATCAGTTGGAGCACGGAAGGTTCCCTTTGAACTCGTGAGTATAAATAAGGTGTGCAGGTTATATTTCATTACGCCGTTTCAGTTTCTCGTCTGACCGGTAAAGCTCAATACTCCCTCAACTCACAGGTCAAAACATGGCCATTTATATTCGCGGAAGGAATATTTTGGTAGGCGAACCGAGCCGTACTTCTAGGTAAGGTCATCTCTCATGATCCTGCGAGGAGTTGGTAACGAACTTGTGATACAGGGCCGCAGCACAATTAGTGCCACTGCTCCTATTCGGTCTGGGATTCGATACTTTTTTCCCACTCTTCACATCTGCGGAACTTAGGAGGATGTCGTCCGTTAATCAAACCTTTCTCCGCGCCATCACTTCGTATGAGCGGCACGTCCACAGTGTCGACAAGCTTCTCTTGAGGTTCTTCTCCTCGGTTCAGATTCGTCGGTTCAGGGAAGTCCAAGCTACAGAGGGATTTCTCATATCGGGCTCCGTCGCGCTGCAGTTTTTTGCCAGAGTAGAGTGGCACGACTCTGACTTGGATCTCTATTGCTACCCGGGTCACTTCAAGCAACTTGTCGGGTTGCTGTTGATGTTTAGATACCAGTTTGCGCCGCTACAAGGTGGACCTACGGATCTGGCGGAGGCTCTTCGAAGCGCAACGCATACCCTTCAAAATCCTTTTGTTTATACGTCAAATGGCATTAGCTCAGTCATATCTTTCACGAAGGTTGTTCTAGGAGTAAAAAGGAAAGTGCAGGTCGTCGTTTGCAAGAATGCTCCGTTCGAGGCGATCCTTAGCTTCCACAGTAGTGAGTTTTTGGTGTTTGTGTCCTTCAGTTCGCCAAATTCATTGATGCTCGCACATTAATCATATAGGCTGCGTCATGAACTTCATCAGCGCGACCCATGCGTTTTCGTTGTATCCTTACTCTACACTCCACCTTCACGAGAATGTTCAACTGGTCACGTCGTATCGAGCGCAAGCTGCCCTTCGAAAATACAGCGATTGTGGATGGATGCTTGTTACTTCATCTGCACCTAGCTGCGGTCTGCGCCTTGCCTATGAATTCGCTCGGGATCGTGCTGTTGGCGATAAAGCCACCTGGATAATGTCTCTTGGCGGTATCGGGGTCACGCCCGACCCAGATGAGGCGTCTCTAAAGTGGCTGATTGCTCATTCATGGTCGCATGGTTCCAGTTACCATAGGAGAGTCAGCATCGTAGTTCGCACAGGGACCAGGTGTGGATGGAAATGGCCTTTGGCTTACGGGGACAGTGCACAGCACCTAATCATGCATACCTCCAAAGATCGTCCAGAGGTTTCCTGCGTAGAATGTGAGGAGGGGGTACTGCGAAAGTACGTTCTGATTACGTCTCGTAACTCGTGTCCTCCCACAACTGATAGCGCTTACTCATGGATTTAATAGTGATCAAGCATACATCCACGTCCATAATTCGTTGGCGAGGTGTCCACAGGTCACAAATTCAGAAGCGGACCAATCACTTGTAGGGTTTCTGCGCGGCTTGTTTCGTCGGATGCCTATGCAAGGACCAGTCAGTTTTGATATGTTGCCCGATTCAGACGCTGCGTTTATGGCGTTTCGGCAAATCCAGACCGTTCTGGCGTATTACCGGATAAAGCCTCAGGTTTGTCGGCTACTGTTGTTCATCGCCATTCGTTTACAAGCAGGATCTTTTTCAGGTTGTGGTTTCATTTCAATTTACGAAGGAAGCGGGTGAAAGCGGATTTGTGATGTCGGTGGAGATATTTCTCCCTAAACCAACGGCGGAGTTCAAGTCTGTCGCATGGATCCATCCTGTTTATGGACGCTTCAAACCCGTTGAGGGACTTTCGATTGAGGTCTCTATCGGAAGCCTCAAGAAGCATGAGTTGACGGAACACCATCATTTGTTCGGGTATGTGTGTTATCTTTAGGTCGTGAAATGTCTGATATCAAGTCTCTCAGGACGTGTTTCGCTGGCCTGATATCCCCGCCCGCGATGAAGGACGAGCTACCTCTGCAGCATCGTCTCATCCTGGAAGCCTTCGTTCAGAATACGTTTTCAATCATGCCTCGAAGGACAGCAACTTCGGCTGAAATTGTGCCTGTTGCTGAATCGAAAAAGCACCTTTTGAGCTCGTTGTCAGCATTATTCATAGGCCTTGATTGCCGACCAAATGTGAGTAGTGTTTAAACCCATGGGTTCTCCCCGCTCAATGACTTCTGTTATAGTTATCGGTGGCATTCCAGAATATCGAGAACCGGAGCGATATTCACGTCTTCACGGTCGTGACAGTAACTGTCCCTGATCATTGGCCCGACCTCGACAAGACGTGTTTCGGTGTTCTATACAATATCAAGGCGGTGCGAAGACTGGAACTCCTCGGTTTCTCGATCCACATGGTGAAAGGAGGTCGAATTTTTATGTAGTCCATTCGATGTAGAGTGCAGTAAAAGTTTGAATGAAAAGTGTATGCCATCGGATATTTTCGGTATGATTATCGTATCCAATACTCTTTTGCCAGCCCGTAATGTCTCAATGATAGAAAATAAGAGTTTTTGTAGTGTGCATGTCAATGAAGAAGTACACTTACTTTCATATGCGTACTTGGCACGATGCGGCACTCAAAACTTGTTGCGAGGAGAAGGTAATTCTGTTGACGGCATATTCAGCTTTAGACTAGCATTAAGCCATGTCATTCAGGATCGACTCGGAAACTCACTTCGCGTATTCAGGTCGCCCACCAGACGATAGCATCGGCGTCATCAACGATCCCCACAGTAGTAAAAATCGCAGAAAGGCTCGGCGTCGATCCCACCCAGATTCTATTCGGCTACAGGGCTCCCAGGGACATCATCTTGATTCCAAAACGGAGACCAAGTCTAGAATGAAGATGAACTTCACATTGAGTGCATTTCGAGCGTATCCCACTTGGCGCTACTGAACCGCATCAATAGCTCGTCTCCTTAGGTAGCGATGACCGTGAGACCATCGACGCAATGCACAAGGAGCCGGGAAAACATCGTTCACTCTTAGGATAGTAGATACCATAAAACTCTACCCGGAACAGTCTTTGGATGGACTCACGAACAGATAGGTCGGCATATGACCGAAGGCGGGATAGTTGCTTCTCAAACCCGATTATTTGTAGGTCAAGATCCAACTTTGCGTCTCTTACACGCTCGGCAGCGGAATTCTTACCATAGTACAGCAATAGCAACAGCAAGAGAAGGTCGCGGCGGTGGCACGAACATGAGAAAAGTCTGTCTTGTTGATGGCACTATCATGAACTCAATGACGGCATTGTAGCCAATGTACAGCTCCCGGTCAATGAAAATTCGAGTGGCAACCGTTGAATAATAAAACCAAAGAACTGAAAATTTGTCGTTCTGTTTTTCATATCGAGCTCGGGAGAACCAGCGGCAATACGACGGCATGTTGCTAACCCCAAAAAGCAGACAGAAATTTTTCTCAAGTGACAGATGGCCTGCCGAATCCAAATACCGCCGACTAGTATGCCTCACGCTCTTTTCAACGGGTCTACGAGCTGGCTCTTAGCCGACACATGCACCTGGCATTGAATAGATCGTCCTCTCTTTTTAAACCCTAACAGGTACAAAGTACCGCGATGCTCCTTTCGGATGAAGTATTTGAAGGGGCACGTTGAGTCAGCGTAATCTCAGAACATGGTACATCCAAGTCCCCCTCTTCTCTGGCCTCCACCTTCCCTCACTGTTTGACTCAATAAACAGGGCGGTACTTGCTCTGCGGCTACATTTACACAGATTGCTCGTTGAATATCTGATCCTCAGCCTGAGATGCAGTGTTCTAATTCTTCGGCAGACGCAACGAAGCGACGCTTGTCCGTGGCATCTATCCTGAACGGCGTCGACTCAAGAAATCCCGCCGTGCACACAACCTCCGACCGCGGAATAGATCATCATCAATATCGAGACCCAACGACCGCGCACCTGTCTCCCTCCCAGCAATACACGACTTCTACTTTTCCCTATCTTGCGAATCATCCGGGATCACGTTTCCAGAGCCGTCCCCCACCACAGACTCCAATTTTCTCCGGTTCCTTTGGGCCTCAATCTCGACATCAAGTAGGTCCAGCTACTCGTGTACCTGGATCAAGTGGCGCGAGTTACCCTGACGTTCCGGAAGTCAGTCAGGCGCGGGAGGGTGTATCGCCGTTGCAATCCTGGGACGAGTCTATCACCCTAGTATGTTTTCAAGCAGAGTTCTGTCGCGTATATCTGACGAAAATATGCTCAAAAACCACAGGACTGCGGACCACCTCTATCTCCTCTGAGTTCTAGACGCGCTCCTCTCACAAGCGAGTCCCAGAGACGAACTCTCTTTGAAAATGATCCGTGGATTGAGCGATCTCGACTCACCCCCCATGCCGTGGTCTGCAAGGGCTGTGGCCGGACCCTCGCACTCGACAAAAATCCAACTCGAAAGTACTATACTGGTCACTGGAAGCATCATCGCTCGCGCTGTATTGCCATCAGTATTAAGAAGGAGGCAATGAATTTACCTCAAGTAATAAACATTTTTCAGAAACCCCTAAAACTTCTAACTCACGGTTGTTTTGATGTTCAGGAAGATGGCTACTGGGACCTCGTCCCGAATTAGTAGTTTCACGCTAGGGATTAGGTTGAAGGGGACGTCTCACAGGTCATTTATGATTTCTCCAAGCACACGAATCACGATCGTTCGAATATTTGTTTGGAGGTTAGGATCGGGTTCGTGGGTCAGTATTTTGGGACAGTTTATCTACTTATGATACCACCTCTGTCAACTATTGTCGTGTTTCTCTGGCTGTATACCCCGGAATTTGTAGCATTCTAGTTTTTGTACGCCCAGCCACAGGGCTATATAGGGAAACTAAGAACCAGAGTTGTCCACAAAAGCATGGTCCCGTGGTAGTAACACGAGATCATTTGAACGTGTTGCCACTGCCGGCAGTTCCTATTTCTTCCCCCCATGTCGACCAGACGGTCAATCAAGTAAAATACAAGTACTCGCTGAATATCAGAACAAGACATATAAGAACCAGAGCTGCTTATACAACTCTAGTCGCTGTCGTCGAACGCCAAACCCACTGAATCACCCAAAATCGCCGTCCACTCAAGAGCTAACAACGACAAATCTCTTACTATCCCATCCTCGCATCCCACGAAAGAGAGCTTTATGAGGCTTAGCTCTCCCTGCGACTTCAGCAACGGACCGAGGGGCATCAAATTGTCCTACAAACGAATGGAATTGGTCAGGATCGCTAAACTCTGTATAAGATGAATTCACTCACCAAATCAATATAGGGTAAGCAGTTCAAATCAAACGACGTTATGTAGGGAACACAAGTCAACAAATTCGCGACATTGTCGTATAACCCAGGCCATCTGAGGATCGCAATGCTGCGAACCGACGGCCACGTCCGAGTCAGGACCGGAGTGCGAGATAAGTGGCTCACCGAGTCGACAATCAAATGCTCCAGATACGGGCATTTTCCAAGCATTGGCAGAAGTTCCTCTGGACCAGAGAATGAGGTCAAGTTGGACAAGGAGAGAGGACGGTCCCGATAGATAAGCGCGCATGAGACGAGCACCTCGATGCACTGTAAAGAGGAGTGACAGCCAGACAAGGCGTCCCGAAGATCTATCATGCAGGATCTCTGAAGCTTCGCGCCAGGATGCCATTCCGAGCGCAACATTCTGAATCTGTTTAGATTGGCTCCAAGCATCTCCAACACCCGAGGGAACGCCCTGACAATAGCAGTAAATGACCTGACGTCTATCTCGATAAAGGTGAGATTAGGAGAACCCAGTGTCTTCGGAAGGAGAAGAAAGGGATCCAAGATGGCATTCCACGGCACGCCTTTGAGGATTATAGTAGATGGAGCTGCAGGCAGCAAGTCGCACTCCCGTCGCACAGGCTCAAGGGAAGGAATCGGCCCTTTGTGGCGATGAAGGGCCACATCCTCCAAGACCAAATACTTCACATTTCTCTCCTGCAACATAGCGAAAACGTCCGCGACATGCACCTCCTGGTTAATAATGGTCAGCATGTCTAGATTCGGGAAAGAATTGACTGTGGTGACCAGGGTTCCAACCAATGGATCCAATGCGTTTGCAGATCCAATCGTGACCGAACGAGTCGCGCAACGGAAAGCATTCCCATTACCTGATTGCCAGAACGCAGCATTCCACCATGCGACCGAGAAGTTGTCGAAACTGAGTGATCTGTACAGCACAAGACGGGCGGCAGAAGACAGCCGTTTTTTTAACACAACGCAAGCCAATAAATCGGCCTGTGGGAGGAGGCGAAATATCCTTGTCCATATCTCAATTGGAAGCCTGTCTGACCTATGGGAGCAAGATAAGCACAGCGCAGTGTTCAGCTGAAATTACAAACCCATCAAACGATACGAGTTCGAACCATCTCGATTGACGTTGCAGTACAACGAGCGTCGGTCGTGTCGAGATAAACTCTGGTTGGGATCCGTTGGAAAAGACGATAGGGAAGAGGGGGTTATCAGGTGAGGGAGGCATATGTAGGAGAAACAGAGAACTATTGAAGTTACCCACTATATAACTAGATGTCAGAAAGGAGATAATATACTTACAACTGCCCAAGCGATTCTCTCACCTACACAAACTTCCCCAATCACCACGCGGTTGTTTAAGATTGTCGGATCGCGAAACCAGGACTCCGAAGCGCCACTACTACCTTTCCGCAATGCCCAAGTTGCTGTCCCTCCACAACTCAAGCGACTCAAACAAGTAAGATTCATAGCCGCATGGGCATGGTCCCAGAACCCAAAAGTCCGAGTCTCGATTCACGCCACCATCATGACGTAAGTACCCCGCCCACGACTGGGCTACGAGAGACATGTATGGACATCAAAACCCAGTATATTGAGTCAAACCCATCGAAGCTCACCGAAGATTGGACATTCCTCCCAGAGTCAGTATGGTGGTCATTGTTGAATGGTAAACACCAGTGACCGCTGGTGAGCGCGCGTAGACTGGTGTAGGTTTAGGGTTATGGCTCTTTCGGCGCTTGCGCTGAAATCAATGGCGCCGGCGAATCAGTTCACACTCAATCGACGTGTCAAGGACTCTGCTGCTCTTGACTCTCAACCACCACCATCACTTTGCAACGGTCAGCCCATTATGATGTTATTGTGTCAATTATTGATCATCACTGGAATATCAAACAAAGGTGGCAAATTGGATCAAGGGTAAACAGACGATTAGAATCGAGATGGAACTCTTAGATGAGGTCGGTGTTTCCTGGTCACTTTACTCGACAGCTTCTATAGGGATACTAATCGCTTTTAAATCTTAATTGCTGTGGGCTCCACCTCAATTTAGGTGGGAGACTCTTATTCAGCACCAAAAGCACGAGCGACAGCCGACAGAGACAACTCACCGATATATTCCACTCAGCTCATGGTCAACTCAGTAACAGCATCCGACCCGTGCGACGTAGACTACATCTCTCGTCTCGACTTCACCAACGTTAGATGGCTTCGAACAGTGACGTATGCACCGTCTTCAACGCTTCGTGCCATTCGTTCGCGTCGGAGGCCTTTCTGAGCTCTTCCAAGATAGGTAATGATAGCATCTGCTTCTCTAAGTCTTCTAGATATGCCTTGGATTCGTCGGAATTGGGATCGGAAGCTGGTGGTGCTGGACGGGGGAAGAGTAGGGAGATGGGAGATGGAGGGAATAAGGGGCCTGATGTGTACGCAGATAATGCTGTCAGGAAGGTCACTGCGAGAAATGTGCTGCGTCCCAGGCCATTCCTGGGAGGAGGTGCGTTCGAGTTGCTTCCAGACGGCGCCTTGCTTATGAATTCGCTCGGGATCGTGCTGTTGGCGATAATGCCACCTGGATAATGCCTCTTGGCGGTATCGGGGTTATGCCGAGGTGTATGCATGTCAATGAAGAAGGACACTTGCTTTCATATGCGTACTTGGCACGATGCACCATAGTGCAAAAGCAAAGCAAGTGGGCTTGTGGGGGTGGAGACTGTGGAGTACCCGTACTCTTGGCGTTCAGAAATCCAATAAAAGGGTCGATCAGAGACGGTGTAGAGGGCACAGACGTATCGTTCTTTCTGCTGATTGGTGAGCAGTACGGCATAGTACACATACAAGTAAACTCATAACGATGTTCTAGATTATGGACAAGATGGCTCCTGAAACAATGGAGTTGATAGTCTCCTTCGTACCTACCGAATCTCGTCGAAGACTCGCTCGCGTTTCTAAGCAGTGGTATGCCTCTGCTTTTACTTGGGCATATCAAGACATCTTCCTGCGAGATGATGTTGGCTTTCGTGAAGCGGTCAGGTTCTGGGAAGGGTTATCGAGCTCGAAGGCATCCAACTTCAAAGGCATCGGAAGGTGGAAGGCTGCGACAATCGGACACCACCGGATGCTTCGAACTCCCAGATCTGCGACATTAGGAAGTTATGTTGAGGAGAGAAAACACAAAAGTACGACGCAACCCGGATGTGCAGATGTTGCTTTTCTTGATGGTCTCGGAACAGTGTTCGGTTTCTTGAGCATGTTTCCGCGCCTTACCTCACTTCATATTCGCATAGCTCCGTTCCCGATCACCGAGCTACTGGCATTGCTGGGTAGCGTCCCTGGATTGCAAGCATTGAAGATTGATGCAGGGTGTATTTCCTCTTCTCCTGAACCAGAAGCCCGACACAGCCTCACCCCTTCGTTGCTACCACAGGCTCTACGTCATATCTCATTAGTTGGCGCCCACCTGGCTGCGCTCACTCCTGCACAGTGGGACACGGTTCTTCTATTGGTGACTCTTCCCAATCTCGAGGAGCTGCAACTTGATGTTACAACATGGAACGCCCTTCATGTCGCCTGGAGGTCTCGATTATCGGAAGGGGGATCCTGCATATTGGAATCGTGGTATTGGCAACAAGGTCGGAATGCGGTTTCGCTCAAAGGCGTGCAGTCTCTGGACAACTTCGTGTTGCTGGCATCGACATGCGGCAGAATACCGCAACACGATTATAGTTTATCGGCTTTAGGCGAGTATCTTAGTAGCAGTAGAGATACCCTACGATCCATAACTACGCCGGCGTCGGAAGGGTCTGGTACAAGCAGTCATTACCATTGGGGGTCGTTCAAGAATCTGGCGCATTACCAAGGGGGAGTTGGAGATTTCCTGGACATTAGTTCTGCCAAGATGAGCTGTTGGCAGAGCGTGAACTTCGTACGTGTAGGTGGTTTCGATGTAGTAGGTCGCGGTCTACTGGCAGACCTGACAACTCTTGCGATCACGCTTTCTCATGAGCGGGAGATAGGCTTCGTGATGGGGTCTTGTCCGTGCCTATCAAAGTTGCACGTTAAGTTGTTAACCAGAGATTTGGTGAGTGCTCATCAATTCAGTTCTCGGGATCAAGGGACTGAAATCTCAATTGTAGACTGCTCTATGAGATCCCCATTCACTTACTTGCATGCGGCTTCGTTTATCCATCATTGAGGATCTCCATGTGGACTTTTGGCACGAAGTTGGTCGAATGTTAGCTCAACGTGCTTTCCACATCTGGATTCGAAGAGCGCCACGTCCCATGGTAGTTCTCAGATTTGGACACATTTCATCCCACTTCAATATTCTTTGGAGGCGGATGCTGATGAACGATCGTTGGGTAGAGTCTTATTAAGTCCACGAAGTTATTTTCTCAACGCACCGGTACTAAAACAAGGCGACCTGGGAGCTAGGAGGGATCGCGGATAATGCCGGACGGTACTGGCAGATAAGATAGTGATTATGTATATGTAGTTGTAATCATAAGAATTGAGCAAGAATTACAATCACATACATACCGTCAGTTTCATGATGAGAAAATGGATTGGTAGTAGGACTGCTCAATTCTCAGTTCGTCCCCAGTTCGTCAGCTTATTTCGCGGGAATTTTTTGCGAGTTTCGCCCGGGACGAGCTGACGAGCGGCCGACGAACTGAGAATTGAGCAGCCCTAGTCCCAGTATTCGATCGACTCACCCGATGCTATGCTATTGTTAAGCAATTTGATCACTGTCGGCTCGTCGGGAGGGGTCGGAGTCCGAGCCTCTAAACTTTGGTCCGAGTCCGATATCTCGGCAGGACACCCGTCATCGCGT